>LCZG01000143.1:34043-46366 GCA_001483325.1 Huntiella savannae
TTGAGTAGTTACGTAGTAGAGCGTAATTAAAAACTTGATATGCAGTAGCGAACGGTGTGTTGAAAGCTCAGTGCAGTTGCGATGATGAGAGGAAGAGAAAAAGAAAGGGAAGAAAGAAGAGAAGAGGAAAGGAAATACAGGATACAGTTGCTGAGTGGGAAGCGCGGACTGGCTGGGATTGGCGCGTTAAGGTATGCGCGTTTTTGGCAACAACCCCGCCAACTCGTTCTTTCCTTCTTGACCTATCGCACCGACCTGTTCCCCGTCCCTATATGTTGGGCAGGTGTCAAGCAGCTGTTAAGCGGATTGAGTCGCTGTAGGCCACTATAAACGGAGGGCTTCAGTGACGTCAGCGGATAGACCTTCTGTAACGGTGGAGTTGTGCCCTATACAGCCATCAATATAGTGGACAATGGCTGTCATCGTCATGCTAAGTGATATCAATCGGTGGTGATTTGAGAAGAACTGCTGCGTAGGCTTCCCGTTGCACACGTTCATACACATCGACACTCACGCCGACGATAATCACCATGCGTTTATCCTATCGCATATCAATGTGTCCCCTTCCACTCCCGAACATCCGATCTCGACCGCTATTTCCTCAACTCCACAAGGCATATCACGCGAGCGATCCTTCTTGTCCCACCTGACAGGTTATACTTCCCCATACCTTTCACTCCTTCGCTCGGCCAACCATAGAACAGGTTAGATTCATAGTTTTCCAGCCAGACTACGTTCATAGAAGTGTAGGAGAAATTGGCTTCATCGGTACGGAGGAAGATCAATCAGATACGGACGCCTGTGAAATCGTCGGTATGAGGCCAAACATAGACAAGGAGGTTGCGCAGACAAGTTGGTTTACTTCGTTACCGTTTGACCGCGTGCTAAGTTGTGGACCATAGCTGGGTAACGAGATTCATACCAGATAGGCAAATCTTTACAATGAAAAGGGGACTTGGTACGTACTTCCCTTCCGAATCCCGTTTGAAATCATTATCGTTTAAACTCTGCTTGGAATTCCTGTATCGGCATAATAACTCAGGTGCTACTAATTACTCTAATTACTCAATGCGTATGTCTTTAGTTGTGATGCGAATCACTCCTTATCCTACGGTGGTTTGGAAAATACACCACACTACTATCCAAATTGTTACTTCGAGGGTCGGCCCCACTAGTTGCTAGAGAGTTCTGCCACGAAACGTCGTCGGAGGAACCTATAGTTTCTTTTCTCCGTATACCTCTATTGAACGGTGGTTCGGGTACTATGTATGGATATAGGATCAGAGGTTCCTAAATCCCATAGTTTGGGCGCTAACTTCTACGGAGTGAGTGCATAATCACCAATATCACGCGGGAGGCCGAAGTCTATTGCCAGTTTGGTCACCACACTGGCCCCACTATATCGGGCACACCAACATACGGTGACCGGTAGTCCTAAATCTCTGACATTCCCGTCCAGCAAGAACGTGCGTCTGAAAATTCCATCTGCTCTGATTCACAGAATTTGTCGTTAAAAAGCCATATTCATCAGGAAGCCGTAGCAACGAAACCCATAGTCCTAGTTGATCCGGCAGAGTGTGTTCATGTCCGAACATATCACATCATGGTTTGTAATGATCCGAGAGTAAACAGAAAAAGGCAGCTTAGACAGTTCATTCACACTTGTGGTTTATACAAGCACGGTTCGGTACATTTATTCATCGCGAGGACCGATTCTATGTATGTACATACATACATACCATCCTGTATCCGGATTACGTAACTGTGGTCAGGTTTCCCAATCCGGAAACATTTAAACCCCTGTATTTCCGGCTCCACTTTTCCGATCCCGGCACGTTAAATGGACGGATGGTCAGATGTACCCTAACCCTATTAGTGGTGGTAATGCAACTGGTCTTCACGAGGAATGGAAACTGTGGCCGGGAAGGAGCAACAGGACACAACATGGTTCTTTAAATCATGTCACGAGATTTAGGCTATCAAGATATACTCATGATTGTCAAAGGTAATCATATCTCCGAGGCAAGAACGGGACTTGCTTCACTCACGGTACCGCAGTGAGACTTGGTCTCGATAAGTTGGGCCTCAGATCTTACTCCACTTTGCCGTCGATGGAGAAGACCGGACAAATGTATTGACACCACAACACGCAATAAAGCCAACCGTGTAGCAAAGTCCAGCATTCTAGCTACTTTTCAACTGTGTCTCAGCCACAAGCCTGTGTGGCACTCGCGGATAGGTCGTGAAAATATTTTATAGCCATTGAGGCATGACGCCATGGAACTTCGCACTTGTACGCGCAAAAATTTGAAGAGGGGTTTGTGGGTGAAAAACCGAATGTATAAGAGGAAGCCATTTCCGCCGGTTGAAAGGTAGGCTTTCTTCATCTTTAAAGTTAGGCTTTCTATTCCTCAATATCTCATTTTGGAAGCTTTCTCTCTACTTACAAAATTCAATATCTACGCCAACTCGGGAATTACAATCTTTTATATTCCTTGTCCGGCTTTGAGCTATTACAACCACCACGAATATCTTTCTATTACGCATTTGTTCTGTCTGAGATTGAACTTTTAACGTTAAAAAGTGCATTCTACCATTATCTGTTATCGTCTATACTTTCTTCCAGAGGTACAAAGTCACCTGATACTGCATTCGTCTTCCCGAAAGTCGTCGATTTTAGATCTGTGTTCACAAACATCGTATCTTAACCTTCATTCCGTCACCTGGTAAGTTCATCAGTTGCCTAATCTTCAGTAAACTTCAACTAACTTATTTGACCAGAACCACCGACGGTACTATTTAGTAACTCTGAAGCTTGCACCGATCCATTGTCGAGTTTGGCCAAGATGTCGGAAAACGTTTCTCACGCCGTCCAGGCTCGTCCTTTCTATTCCATAATTCAGCCTACCTCCTTTGAGTCTGCCTGGGGGCCAGTTCGCCGCCGAGAGGCACCCGGAATGTGGACTCCTGCGAATAAAACCCTCAGCTGGTTCGGCGAGATGTACAAGGGCAAGCAGCGGTTGTTCTTTCCGGATATCATTGACGCTGTGCAAAAAGAAGTTCTTCTTCCGGACTTTCTTGAGAAAGTTACTATGGAGGAAATCTATTCCATGGAGCCTCCCGAACTTAAGCGATACCTAGGCGGGGTACTGTACTATAGCAACGTGGTTGTTCATGAGTTTCGCAACATAGTCACCATGAATCGCATTCTCAACGAGAAATATGCTCGGCCACGGCCCGCTGCGGCGCCTGCTTTAACCGAGCATGAACTCAAGTTTATGGACGAGTGCGAGCGACAGGCTGAGGAGAAAGATTTTTATATGCCGGACCTTCCAGTGTGGGTGGATTGTTACCATCAGCGAGCTCTGTACTCCCAAGAGCGTTGCCGGGAAATCCTCATCCACATTTACAATAGTATCCGACACTCTAGTGACCCCGATTACCTCGTGCGGGAGATTTGCGATAGCCCGGCTTCGATGGTTTTCAGATTCGAGTATAAGAAGGACGAGTATCCTTATGATGCCTACAGCGACGACGTAAACATGGTGCTTGAAGGCAATGGGCATGTGTCAGAGGAGGCTGAGGAAGCACCTGATTATGATCCACCGGCCATGATGCTTCTTTCACTGAAGGCCTCCCTTGACGATTGGCGTGCGGCTCAAAATGTCAACGACAATCCTGACCCCGTCGAGCTGGAGATTCTAGGTCAGGGTTGCGTCTGTCTTCCCAACTCCCCCGACTTTGTTTACGATCCCACCATTGACGATGAACCTGTTGGAAGGTTCGGTACAGTGGAATCCGACCTATAAGGCTTTGCGGTCGATTTGGATAAACAGGTGGAAGATTGCGAGATGTCACAAAACGTCTCAAAACAAACCACCCTCACCATTTTAGACTTCAAAACTGGGAACCGGTCATAGGCTGGCCAGATAAGGATTCAGGATGATGGCGGGTAACTTAGCCGACAATTTGCCTGGGGTACTGATGGGTCACACGAAGAGGAGGAAAGATTGACTAACTTGGTTACAATTGATTTGAGAGGTGGTAAAAAGATTTATGGACACTATGAATGAAATAGAAGGTGTAAAATATAAAAGTCGGTTCTATACAAAGCCCGAATTCGATGTACGTGCCTGTGAGAGATCTCGTTGATACCTGATTGCCGTGAATATATACATTTGGCGTCAGGGTAGATCAAAGTGAACACTAGTGTTGTCATCGCCTCACCATATGATTGGTAGAAACGCCGGGAATCATGCAGATTAAAGAGGAAATAGGATATGCAGTGCTCAAGGTTACAGAGAAGCGGGAAAGCCTATCGACCATCCATCAAACCGAGTCGAGGCGTACCTAACATGAGCAAGTGTATTGCCCGAACTATGGGACAATGAGCCTCAAAGTCGAACAACAAAACGATCCAGAAACGTCAGAGGGAATACTCAGGTGACTTCTCGCCCCCCCAAAAGTTCCCTGCTAACAACACGCACGACACCCACATCCCAACCTAAGAAAGACTGAACCGTTCTTGATTCTTTGGTTCACAAGCGATGCTGGGTTTCCAGGACAGGACCTGATGCGCGACATGCCATTGTGTGTATGTAAAAGAGCATCTAGCGATATCGAGTGCAGAGGTTTCACTCCATTTTGGTCCAGTGGTAAATGAATATATTGTGAGAAAATCTGGAACTACTATTGATAATACAACACTCCCCAGCTAAAATAAAAATACTTATCCCTGCTCAATGATCATCAGCTTAATCACCGCAGGCCGGACTGTTCCCATTCAGCCGCATCAGTCTTAACGGTCATCCGAGATGCCGCCTTCGATATCGAGAATAACATTGCCGATATTTTCGAATATATTGTAGTTCATACGCTCATACCATTGGATAGGGCGGTTGCTCGTAGGATCAATCCATACGAAGAAAGAACCGTGCGCCTTTTTGACCTCGGGCTCATGATTCGCACGTTCCGATAGAGCCTCAAAAAGACTTGTCAATTGTTTTTGTAGACGTACGGCAGCATTGTACCACTTGTAAAGCGCAGAGTCGAAGTGCTTGATTTCGAATTTGTGGTAACTGGCAATATATTCACAGTTATTGAAGAATCGCTGTTCTGTAGGAGTCTGTGGTGATCCCCGTGGGCGGGGTAACGCGTAGCCGTGATGTAGGTGGATACTCATGGCTACTAAATGCTGGTAGATCCTCATGATTCTGTCATGTTGCTTCAAAATACCTCGGGCAAACAGGCCAAAGGTCTCGACGGGAATCTTAGAGACAATGTCTTTCACTTCACCCTGCAAAGGAGGTGGTAGGGTCAAGTCCATCCGCAAGGCTTGAATGCAGGTTGACATCGAGAGAACCAAAGGGGATTCATCCAGCTGCGCAATGTGCTTAATGGCCATGACATCATTAGGCCGGAAGGAAGGAGGGGCTTGTCTAATTGGGGAGGCAGCCACACGGACGTCGACACGACAAGAAGTGGTGAGAATAGCCATGACTGGGTTTCGAAATCCGGTTTGGTTGAATTGTCAATGGGTTCTTTGTTGATAACGGGGTAGAACTGATTCAGAGGGATGTTTGATGGATTGGTAGCTAAGAATCGGCCAAGACGGAAATTGAGCGTTGGGATTGTGTCTACTTTGCGATGGAGCCCGCGAGAAACGATGTTGACAGTTGGTGGACAGCCTTAGTAACTCTGTCCGGGACAGCTAGACAGTAACGATGACCAGAAGTATGTATGGAAAACCAAGTTAGACCAAAGACGAGCAGCAAAAACAGGTACTTGACCGATGACAAAATGTAAAATGCAGTAAGGCCGAGAATCAGATTAAAATGATGATTTTTGAAGATAGCGTGGCACTGCTCATTTGGCATGGGACCCCGCTCCATTCGGCATGGCGATGGCAGTTGCTCATATGAGTTACTACTGTAATCCTAGAACACTGCGGCAAAGCATGCTTATTGACGTAGCTACCAGTCTGCCATCGACTGGGAGTCTGGTCCGTGAGTTTACTGCGATACACAAGGTGCTTATTTCGTGTATGCGCATTACGCAGTAGTTTAAAGTCAAACTAGCCTGAAATCAAACAACAGCGTTGGAGTGTAAGCTTCTAAGTGAACACGAGGTTGAAGACTTTCGATTACAAAACAAATGCACAGAGGTACCATGATAGTTCGGGTTTCTGCTCCATGGTTCGGATAAGAAAGAAACAGGAAGGTAGAGATCCATGAGGACCATGACCTCCGCGGCTCCTCTCGGCATGGCCTGGACCACTTTAGTAGTCTCATTGTTGTCCCACGCGTCCATGGATTTACGCAGAAGATCTCGTGTTGGGACATCATTATGCTTGACGCCTACGGCTAGGTACATCTTGATAGCAAACATTTCAGAGTGGTGACATTGGTTTCGCTTGGTAAAAAGTACATTGAGCTATCAAAATAATCCAACCCTCTCCTATATAGTAGACAGATGAATCGCTTCGCACATGCCGAACTTGACAAAAGAATTGTAAGACGTGTACATTGATTCGTCATCTTTCAACCACGGGGACTCGTCGTCTTCTCTGTTCCATATCTCCCCAAAACCACCTGTATCTTGGTTACTTTTGTTATCCCGAAAAATAGAGAGCGCTTCTACCCCATCATTTTAATTTGTCGGCGGACCATTACAAGGTTTGCTCGTTGGCTGACGAGCCGGATCATCCGGTTTACCCTGCTCATGCGAAAAAAGAAGACTCGATTAAACATGTAAACGATCGAATGCCAACCGAAACTGCTCGAATCTAGTCGTGTAACCAATGTTTTCCTCCTCAATGGGCTCACGGGAGCCAGGTGCAATGTATCCATCCTCACCAGGCCGGACAGGTTTGGTAGGTTTGCCATGACGGTTGGTCGCAAAGTTGTCACCGTCAGAATCGTCCCGCTCTGCGGGGTAGCATGTGCGAGCCCGGCTCTCTTCATCGGAAGAGACATAGTCATCGGCACCGTGGCGAAAAGTGGCATACTCGCGGCGACCGGAATCATTGTGCTTGGCACGGGAAAGTGGCGTTCCAATTGGGCTTGATTGGTGAGAGCGCGAATTGAAAGCGATGTTACCGGAGGGCCCATTACCAGACACTGTGGTTTCCGTGATTGCTGTGACAGTAGCATCAGGTGTCTTCGTCATGTCAGTATTGACAGAAAGCGATGCAGGAAACCCGCCACGTGAAGCAGCGGGATTGACGAAGAACTCCGGGCCTCCACACGTCCCTCTCGAACAGGGTGTATTGAGCGAAGTGAGACCAGTATATCCATGGGTCACCGATGTACTCTTCGCCGGAATCTTGACAATGTCATCGCCGTGGTCATCCAGAGCAGCGGTCATCTTTGTGCGCCTAGTTGATGCTCCAAATGTTCGGGCGAGAACGGAGGCGGCACCGGTGCGGCCTACACGCATGAGAACAGGCATCGTGACTGTATAACCCATTGTTAGCTGCAAATATGGGAAGGCAATAATCGGCATGTGGGCGTACCTGGATGGGAAGTCGGGGTAAGTCGTTCAGATTAATATAATACGAGTCGCCAATTCTGAGTCAATGTGATAATATGGTATTCAACGACTTTGGTAGAGAGACGAAACTGAAATCGAAAATAATTGGAGAGGGAAGAAGCAGATATGGGGAGGTCAGCGACTATTTATGTTAGATGGATTTAGTCGCCACAGCCAGAAAGTGTCTGGCATCTGGCGCGACTGGCGAACACATATTGCCCGATAATTTGGAGTCGACTATTCCTCAAGGATGAAAAAAAAACGATCACTTGATCCTCCGCGTCATTAGGTCAATAGTCTCTGGTAAGAACTGCGGAATCACAGGCAGGGTCAAACAATGTCGCCGTCGTGTCTCAATCACAAAGTCGGCATGGTGGTATGATACATGCGACTAAAACTCGTGAATTATTCGTGCTGCTGCTGTCTCTTTGAGTCGTGGGAACGTAAATAAAGACAAGTCTGTCCCGCTGTGATCTCGACCTGTAGCGACCAATCTGTTAGCCTCTGTCCTGTAATCAGAAACAACCGAAGGGATGTAAGCTCAAGTGCTTGTACGTACGTAACAACATTCGAGCTAGTTTGGGGGGAGCTTGGTGAACTGATATAAATAGGCCAGCCCTCCCCGGTAATAAACATTGTACCTTTCATTTTGTGCGTCATTACTCTCATACCATCCATTTTAACTCATTTGATTCTGATGATACGTTTGAACCCTGGATAACCCTACCTATAACATTCTCAGACTTTGTCACATTTTCTTTTCGACCATCTTTATTCACGTCACCGTGCTGGATAGCCAAGGCATTCAATTACGTGCAATATATCTCACGGCGCATTCCCTACGTCGGCCGACTTATGCTCATCTCCTTCAACCCTTACATACCACATACAACGCACCCAAGACGCCATTGAGACACAAGTTTCAACCATTACCCGCGGACCTTCGAAAAGATCAACATACTTCGATACCAACAGTTATCATCATGGACATCCGGAGTATCCAAGTTTTCATGGCATTGTCTCGGCTTGCCAATGCTCCTACTCCGGCTCCCGGATCTAGACAGGCCCCGCGCCAGTTCATTCCTCTAGACGATAGTTTAATCAAACACATAGGGCCGATGAGCACGATTCCGCTTGTTCTGTCGATGGAGAAGTGTATCAACATTCTCAGGACAAACATGACCCTTCCGTCTGGGTTTGACGGGTTGAACGGCGAAGATGTGATTTCCGAACTCACGATCGAAAAATTCGGAAGCTTTGTTGAGGGTCTGATCACGCAACACAACAAAATCATGAATGACTACCAGGTTTTGGTGGCCATGAACATCCAGCTTTCCACTTACTACGAGCTCCCGCGCCCTGCTGGTTCCAGACGTGTAACTCAACACCAAAAGATGTTCTTTCTAGATTGTGAACGTGTCGCTCAAGCCCATGGATTCGAAATAGCCGGCTTTCATGTGGCACTTATGATCTGGCAGAACGCTGCCGATGGGATCCAAAGGGATCTTCGCGCTTTATATCATGCTGCCTGGGGACGCGCAATGGTGGAGCCGGATATTGACGAAGTCCATGGCCACATCTTTCGCCGCCTTGAGTCGGTTTGGACGGAGCAAACGCTTCACTACAACATCTTGCAGCACGTTGATAACATCATACTCGACGTCCCTGAAGATATTCACTACATTGCATTGGTAACGGAGAACCCAGAGCAGGCTGTTCGGGATGGAATTATTTCGGCTGTGGACTTGGAGACTTAGATCTTGTCACTTTGTGATCTTTGGACGGAGGTCATTTATCTTGGGATTTGTGATTGTTTTCTTCAATATTGTTCAAAGAGCAGCTCAATCGTAGGTACCGGCCATGTCGAACACAAGAGAAAAGGGAGACGAAAACGAGGAGAGAGATGAAACTGGGGAGATGGCCTCAAGTGACAACCAAGCACGCGGATAAGTGGGGAATACGATGAGTCTAGGCTAGGCTGGGTAGTCTCTCATTTTGAGCGACCTGAAGACTACAATACGAGTTCCATAAAATTTAACAAACATTACCATCAACCTTCTATTGGAATGCTGCGTGCATCCGCGACGATTTGGCCATCGTGATCTGTTCTACTCATGCTAGGGGCATCATGACCCCCCGGTATTGAGTTGTGACGGCCTGGGTACATACTTGTTATATCCCCCGTGGATTGGAAAGATTACCTCGATAAGCACATCATCATGACACTCTGTGACCCGGATCGCCGACATTGATGTATAACACAGATGCAACAACTCATCGTAACACCAGTTTAGCCACGTGTAGCGTGAATAGGACGGGAGTAGACTGGAATTCGTATTTCCCACGTGGTGTGGTTGTATGTGAAAGCTGATGACCCGACATGATGGTATAGTTTGTGTATGTTCGCGTTGGGGTGTTAAGAAACATGGGACAGGCTACAAAACTAAGCAATACTAGCAGCCTTAGGTAGCGTGACTCACACTTGTCGATGACATAAAGTGTGGGTACTAATACTTGATGTCCAATAGGACGCCGGTTCAGGTCTGGAACACAGTACCTATGTTGAAGTTGGTATTGACACCCCGGGATGAAGACCTAAAGTACTACGTCCGCAACAGCCTCAGAAATAGTTCTAGAATAACCAGTGGCCATTGTCACCGGGGGTCAAGTGGAGGACGGGATATCTAGTAATTATAGTGGAGGCCACTTCGGTGGAATAGTCAGACGTTTATCATGGAGGAAGGTTGTTCGCTGTTAGAGACGACCGTTGTGCTGTCATGCTGGATTAGAATGTGTGTATAACCTTGCCTGGAGACAAAGTAATGTATTAGCAGTGATTCAAGTAGACAAAGTAGAACGGACAGCCAAAATAATCAATTTCTGCCTTCGGAAATGATGGGTTTGAGAGACGATGTCGGTCTTAAGAAGCACTTTTGTACATTTCGCCGTCGTCGGTGATATATCCCATGCCCCCAGAATAGTTGCCTTCTCGTGATTGTAAGTGAAGGGAGACAAAAACGACTGGCTTCCATCGTTGTTATGTACTTATATCGGGGATCCAGGTCATAATCCGGCCATGTACGGTAGCACGCCCCGCGATATGTATCGAGATTCTAAAAAACTGACATATTATGCATCTTCAATGTCGTCGGGGCAGTCAGGCGAGGCACAATATATGTATCCATTGTACCCAGATATCCCTGATTCATCGGAGGCAGCGGTGGTAACGCAAACAACAGATGTACCGTAGTCGATGTGTTAAGGAAATATAGGGTGTGTGGATCGTCATGTAATAGTGCGGTTTGATTGGTTGTAGCTCTGGCGCTGTGCTAGTCAGGCTAGAGTGGTGACATAGAGGTCAGTGTTTGTTCCGAAGCTCATCATGAAGAGGCCAAGTATGTCATACATGATACGTTTTCGTTGTTAGAGCGGGCGGCCAGGTGCGGTAGTATGAGGTTACTTGTGCACATCGGGACCATAGCCGTCTCTCGAGTCACGTTGTAGGATATCACCAGAGAAGAGCCGCAAAGAGTGGACTATGGACTCAGGCGGGAAATGTATTGATAACGGATGTTATGTGTAGCATAGGTGTAATTGTTGTTGTGTGTAAATACAGGTGACAACGGACATACGAGATATGTACTTGGAACCATTCTTCGTCTGCCGCCAGCGGGAATACATGCCGGGTATCTGGATGACCATCACCATTGTTTACTACAGCAACGGACTTATAGGGCACAACTGGACCACTACAGAAGGTCTACCAACTGACGTCACTGAAGCCATGCGCTCATAGTGGCCTAGAGCGACTCAGTCCCCTTGACAGCTGCTCGGTACCTGCCCAATTGATGAGTGCGGGAAACTGGTCTGTGCCATATGTAAAAACGGAAAGAACGAGCTGGCGGGGTAGTTGCCAAAAACACGCATACCTTAACGCGCCAATCCCAGCCAGCTCGCGCTTCCCACCTAGTAACTGTATTCTGCTTTTCCTTTTCTCTTCTCTTCTTTCTCTCCTTTCCTTTTCCCTTCCTCTCACCATCGCAACTGCACTGGTTTTTCAATACACTGTTCGCTACTACACACTACATTTGTAACTACGCTCTGCTACGTAACTACTACAATCAACTCAATTAAAAATTCTAATTCACAATGCCTACCTTTTCTGCTGATTACGAGTCCGACTCCGGGTCTGCCGCCGCCGGTTCGGTCTCTGCTGGTTCTGCTCCCGCCGCTCCCGCTAGCACTGGATTCAATCCCCAATGGCTCATCTCGGTCACCCCTCTGCGTCGTCTGGCCACTGAAAACTTCTGGGAACTTTGGAAGCTTGCTGCTGTCACTCTCGGTTATACCGAACCAATCTCTATGGATTAGACACCCATGGCGCTTGTCGAAACCGATATTCAGCAAGTCTCTGCCGACACGGAAGTTGCTACAATTGTTGAGTCCGAGTCTGTCGATATTGACATGCCTGACGCCCCTCCCCTCGTTGTTGCTGTTGCGGCCGAGCCCATTTTTGCTCCCGAGGCCCCCGTTGTTGCCGAGGTCGTTGAAGCCCCCGAACCGGCTGCCGTCGTTGAGGTTGCTGTCAATCCCCAGCTTGCTCTCGTCGCTGAGCCTGCTGCACTTGTTGAGAGTGCCCCGTTACCCACCCCCGATGCTGCTCTCGTTTTCGCCCTAGTCGATGAAGCCTTTGCCCCTCTCGAAGATCTCGGCCCCGAAATCCTCGACATCCTCCTTGAGGAGATTCAAATCGCCGAAGCGGGCAATGCTGAACAAACACCACCTTTGCTCGA
>LCZG01000144.1:0-50355 GCA_001483325.1 Huntiella savannae
TCATGCCAGCCAGTTGCTTGTAAAAAGGGTATTCCGAGTATCGCGCGTTGTTGGGCTGATTCGTGTTGTCTTAAGGTATTGACAGTCGCTGAATGAGGGGGCGGGCGCGGCTTGCCAACGAGGCTGACCTCAAGAGGGTGTAATGGCAACGACGAGCCTATATACGTATCTCCACGTGATACTGTTATCACACTTGCAGGGTCCCCACATCGTCACTTTTCCGTCCATTTTGGGTACCAGCAAAAAAAAAGTTGCGGGTACAATGCGGAAGCGGTAGAAAAGGGTTGTCGCTTTAGTTTTGTCAGCAATTGAATCTACCACAAAAGAACCGAAGAATTGAGGTTGAAGGACTTGTTTACATCATTTAGATTGATTAATCTACCCGCGCTCATTTAAAAATCCCTTATTCTGACGCCATTTAGAATGCGACTGGTTTGAAGATAGTCGCACAAGTCGTTACTTTGAGTCCGCTTATGTTAGTTGTACTGTGAAAGTACCTTGATATTTTTGAGTATCGTGCTCTCTTTTTTATACAAAACCACCGCATATATATAGTCTCCAAAATGGTCGTGATAGACGACGGCTTCGAGGCGCTCTTGGAGCCCTTTTACAACGGGAAGAAGCTGACGGATCCCATCAACACACGGGAAGACAAGTTCCAGCTTCTTCCCGCCTTCTTAAAGGTCAAGGGTTAGTATCGCAAGAAAAGAGATGATTGTCGCAGAATGTAGATACTAACAATTACCAGGTCTTGTTAAACAGTTAGTTACCCCGTGAACACCTGCGATTGCTATACCCACCTCGACAAACACTAAAATCTAACGGACTTCTCTAGACATATCGACTCTTATAACTTCTTCGTAGAGCAAGAAATCAAGGAGATTGTAGCAGCCAACAGAACGATTAAGAGTGACGCCGACAGCACCTTTTGGTTAGAGTGAGTTTACCGGTGTCTTCATCTTAGGGCCAACCTTTAACACCCTTCTCTTAGATTCCTCGACATCCGTGTCGGTAGACCAAACCGCCAAGATGAATCCGACTTCCCTCCCAACAGTGAAGTCACCCCCATGGAATGCCGTCTCCGCGACATGACCTACGGTGCACCTATCCTCGTAGACTTCGCCTATATTCGCGACAAGACCCGCGTGGTCCGCAAGAACATCCGTCTTGGTCGCATGCCCGTGATGCTTCGCAGTTCCAAGTGTTGGTTAAGCGGCGCCAACAACTCTCAAATGGAGGCTATGAATGAGTGTCCGCTGGATCCTGGTGGTTACTTCATTGTCGGCGGTACGGAAAAGGTCATTCTTATCCAGGAACAGTTGAGCAAGAACCGTGTTATTGTGGAGGCGGACGAGAAGAACAGTATTATTTCGGCATCGGTTACATCTTCAACGCACGAGCGTAAGTCCAAGACGTACGTACAGTTGAAGAAGGACCGTATTGTTCTTTCTCACAATATTCTCGTTGAGGCCGTTCCAATTGTCATCGTCCTCAAGGCTATGGGTGGCCTTTCCGATCTTGAGATTATGTCTCTCGTCTGTGGTTCCGACGGTCGCTACCAAGACTCCTTCGCTGTTAACTTCGAAGAAGCTACCAAAGCTGGTGTTTTCACTCAACAACAAGCTCTTGAGTATGTTGGTGCCCGCGTCAAGATGGGTGGTCGCCGCCCCCCAGGCGGCCCTCAGATGCGTCGCAACCACGTGGAAGAGGGTCTTGACGCTCTTGCTAACCTGATCATTGCCCACGTGCCAATTGAGGGTCTTGATTTCTATCCCAAGGCTATTTACATTGCGCTGATGACTCGCCGTGTTCTCTTCGCTATGCACAACCCCAAGCTTGTCGATGACCGTGATTTCGTGGGTAACAAGCGTCTTGAGTTGGCTGGGCAGTTGTTGTCTCTTCTCTTTGAAGATTTATTCAAGCGGTTCATGTCTGAGGTCAAGATGAGCATCGACAAGTATTTTAAAAAGAACAACCGCGCAATTCCACTTGACCCGGTCAATATCATCAGCAACCACGCCAACAGCATTGGTCAAGGTCTTAACCGCGCTATCCAAACTGGTAACTGGAACGTCAAGCGTTTCAACATGAACCGTGCTGGAGTCACCCACGTTCTGTCCCGTCTAAGTTACATTGCTGCGCTGGGTATGATGACCCGTATCTCGTCGCAGTTCGAAAAGACTCGTAAGGTTTCGGGTCCTCGTGCGCTGCAGCCATCGCAATGGGGTATGCTTTGTACATCAGATACACCCGAAGGTGAAGCCTGTGGTCTGGTAAAGAATTTGGCATTGATGACGCATATTACTACGAATGTTGACGAAGAGCCTGTGAAGCGCTGGGTTTTCACTATTGACCCAACGGCCGAGTCGATTCGGAACTTTACGGGCCAGGAGATGCATGCGCCAGGCAACTACATCATTCACATTAACGGTACGCCATTGGCATTGACGAGATATCCAAAGCAATTCACGGCGAAATTCAGAGCGCTGAGAAGAAAGGGTTGGATCTCACCCTTTGTCAGCGTTCACATGAACTCGCACTTTAGCGCAGTCCATATCGCTACTGATGAAGGACGTATTTGTCGTCCGTACATTATTGTTCAGCATGGCAAGTCAACCTTGAAGGCTGAACACCTGCGCCTCTTGCAACTCGGCAAGGCTACCTTTGACGACTTCCTCAAGCACGGAGTCGTTGAATACTTGGATGTCAACGAGGAGAACGACACCCTCGTTGCTCTCAACGAAGACCATCTTTCCCAAGCCACAACTCACATGGAGATTGAACCTTTCACTCTTCTTGGTGCTGTTGCTGGTCTTATTCCATTCCCCCACCACAACCAGTCTCCCCGTAATACCTACCAATGTGCCATGGGTAAACAAGCCATCGGTGCTATCGCATACAACCAATTCAACCGTATTGACACTCTTTTGTACACACTCGTGTACCCTCAACGGCCCATGGTAATTTCGAAAACCATTGAGCTTGTGAGGTATGACAGACTTCCAGCTGGACAAAATGCCACTGTGGTGGTTATGTCATACTCGGGTTACGATATTGAAGATGCCTTGGTCCTAAACAAGGCGTCCATTGACCGTGGTTTCGGGCGTTGCCAGGTCTTTAAGAAATACACAACGGAGCTCCAAAAGTACCCCAACGGTCGCCAGGAGCAACTCGGCCGTCCCATGAATGAGGGAGACGACCCGACACGGAGAACAGCCCGCGACTCGGCACTGGATGAAGACGGTCTGGCAACTGTTGGTTACCGTATTCGCGCTGGTGAGCTGATGATCAAGAAGGAAACGCCGATTGACCAGACCTCTACGGGAATCGGTGCTGACAGAGGCCCAAGTGAATACCGCGACTCTAGTACAACGTACCGTACACCAGACCCAAGTTACATCGATAAGGTGATGCTTTCAAGCACGGAGAAGGACACAGTCGTGGTGAAGGTGCAGACCAGACAAACCAGAAGACCAGAGCTCGGTGACAAATTCTCGTCTCGTCACGGTCAAAAGGGTGTCGTCGGTATCATTGTTGACCAGGAGGATCTCCCTTTCAGCGACATGGGCTTAGTCCCCGACATCATCATGAACCCTCACGGTTTCCCCTCTCGAATGACAGTCGGTAAGCTGATTGAATGTCTTACCGGTAAAGCGTCTGTTCTCGACGGCCGCAAAGACTATGGCTTCGGTGATGCCTTCAGATCTCACCCCGTTGAAGACATGGGCCGTGTCCTTGTTGAACATGGATTCTCCTGGGAAGGAAAAGATTACTTCACGTCGGGTATCACAGGTGAAGCTTTCGAGGCTTACCTGTACAACGGCCCAATTTACTACCAACGTCTCAAGCACATGGTCCAAGATAAAATGCACTCTCGGTCCACCGGTCCTCGTGCCTCGTTGACCCGTCAGCCAACAGAAGGTCGTTCTCGCGAGGGTGGTCTCCGTCTAGGTGAAATGGAACGTGATTGTTTGATTGCCTACGGTGCCTCTCAGCTTCTTCTGGAACGTCTCATGTTGTCTTCTGATGCTGTAGATATCGATATTTGCCAGAGATGTGGTCTGTTTGGTTATAAAGGGTATTGCACAACGTGTGATTCGACGGCGGAAGTCACAAAGATGACGATGCCGTATGCGGCGAAATTGTTGGTGCAGGAGTTGATTTCGATGAATGTGGGAGTGCGGCTGCAACTTGATGATGAGTTCCCGCATCCTAAGGAGTAGGTTTGATTGTACATATGTAGTATAAAACTGGTTAAAATAGACAATGTATCTCCTTAACAACGCCTTGCTCTGTGATGTATCCTTTACTGAGACCCTATGTCTCCTTAACAACACCCTTAACCCCCCCTTCCGTAATCTCATACTCAACCAATCCATCCTCTCCCAACTTCGTCTCCACCTGCGGCCCAAAAACAACCTTCATAAATCTCCTCCTCTTAGATTTTCCTTCCCCATCCCAAACAACTCTCATCCTCAACGCAACCCTAACAGCAACCTGTGCCGTCCAAACCATCCCCAACGCCGGAGTCTTACACCCATCATTACTTCTCAACCCGACTTCATCGCCCCACCCCGTGACGAACCGTTGCTGATGATCCAACGCCAACCCTTCAATCCTCTTCGCTTCCAGCACAGCCCCCTGAGATATCCACGCCGACTCATCTTCCTCCGCTACCGGTTGAATAGCCTCGGGAATGAAAACCTGTGTTCGACCCACGGGTGTGACGCCGCCGAATCGATCGGATACTTGATTTGCCACGACGATAGCCACGTTATACTTCCTAGCCAACCCGCCCAGTAACCCTCCCAACCTCGCCAACTCACTCCCTCGTTGCCCCAAGCCACTTTTCCCACCTCTTTCGAACTCCGCTCGATAATTCGCTGCTACACTATCCAAAATCACCAAGCCCACGCCAAACCTCTCAATCAAAACCGGCACCTGATAACTCAAGATATGTTCCTGACTTTCCAAATCGGGCGTCGCAGTGGCCACAACTCTATCCAATGAGACTCTCTGATGCCACCCCGCTACCCGGTTATACGCACACACGATTCGGTTCCCCGCGATAATCTCCCGTAGCCTTCCTACCGCTAATGGCGCCTCCGTGGATACGTATACCGCGGTTTTACCCAACCCTCTTGCTCCCGGGCCTCCACCCATTTGTACGGCAGCTGCAAGACATAGGAGGAATTGAGTTTTACCAACACCGCTTTCGCCGCATATCTCAGTTATCCGACCTGTGGGAATACCGCCACCTAGAGCGTCGTCTAGAGTGTCGTCTAGGGTGGAGATGAAGCGAGGTTTATGGGATATTAGACCTGGAAGAGTCTGCCTATGTGTTGTTTGGAGACTTTGGTGGAGTGCGTGGGTTATTGCTGCGGCGAGCTTGCGGATTTCTAGAACTGGATGATGAAGAATATTGGCTAGAGCGGGAGCGTCACGAGAAATGAGTTCGCTTGTTGTTATCGAATGTGTATCCAGCGCAATGAACAGCTTAGAGAACGAATCCGTCTTGAATGACGGCAATACGGTTGATATGTCGCACATTTTAGTTACAATGTCAAAATTTAACAAAAAAAACACAAAGTCAAGTTGCTTTTCATAATGATACTACTTCTTGATCTGACGTCGTTGATTGTGGATCCAAACAACTCCCGCTGATTGGCTAACTAGAAACCCCTGCATCAAGGATGCTTGCCTGTCTCTCTGCACGGTTGTGATCCCAAATATCAAACAAAGTCCCAGTAGCTGGGGTCGCCGATCACCTTGCTGTTGTCTTCGCCACTTGAAGCTTCGCCCACTTCCGTCGGTTCCAATGCCACATCCACACTCAAAACATTCGGATCAAATCCCATGACACGAACCCCCAACCTAGTATGCCTTTCGTATGTTGCAGCAGACAAGTCACCAAAATTGGCAATGTCATTCTGCGCAACCGCCACCAACGAGTCAGGCGGTAAAACAATTTCCCGCGCCTTCAAACTGCTTGCCAGACGTTCCATGACATTCCACAATATGCGCGAGTACTCTTCGGCAAGTCCAAATGTTGTGCAGACAGTCCAATGGATCTCCCGCTCTCGAATCGCGTAACTGACACTCACACTGTCGTTCGTTTCTGGAGTTGCGCAAAAGTGCGACACTTTGTCGTATTTCTGTCGATATGTCGTGAGCTGCGCTGCTTTTACCATGTCATACACTGGCCAATCGAAAAAGCTGGACCCCGGATGGATAATGCGGGCCGTACTGTTTGTCTGACGCGTACATTCCAAAAACTGGAGATACTTCATCCAGTCAAATCCGTTTTGCGTTTGAAAAAGGAGTCTTTCGTGCTGCTGACACGCAAGCCGGAGCCGAAACTGAACGTCTTCGTCCTTGGCATCGCTATAAAACAACGCTGCAAGAATGCGAACTTCCATCGTCGATGACCAGACTGTGCTTGTGCAGCCCAAACCAACATCCGTGTTGGTCACTACCTCTTTTGCCGTGCACACATTTCTTCTCAACCAAACCATTGCTAGCTGTGCTGCAACTTGAAAAAAAGAATCGGGCGAGACACCATTTCCAACCAGAACGACAGATCCGAAACTTGTAAAAGTTTCCATCGCCATCTTCACATTCTCTTGAAATGGCTTCAACTTAGCGTGGATCGACGTGAAAGGGGAAAGTTTCTCAATCTTGTTATCCCATTGCAATTTCCAGTACCTCTCTTTTGGCAGAGGCATGTCATACTGCAGCACATCGCAGGGTGGCGATGTTTCTTTGGCCCACATTGGCCACGACGTAACACTGAATCTAGGAATCGTCTGACGGTCCCGAATGTCTGCGTCCAACGCCATGTCAGCTGCAAAGCGCATGGCTGTTTGACGGTCAATGCAAGTCTCGTCGAACTTCACAAAGATGCTACCCTCTTTTGGCACTACTAACTGGAGCTTGCCAACATGCTAACGGTTGAAGCAAGACCCAGATGGCGTACCTCGAGGTATGCTGTAAGATCCGATTGTCATTGACATATGCGGCGTAACAACCTCGTCATGGACAAAACTGTCCAGGCAAACCACAAACATGGCTGAATCCATCGCCCAAAGAGACTTTGGATTAAGCGCTGCAATACGGGCCCGGGTAGCTGTCCACTCCGAAGAATCAACAGTCGTCATAATACCGACTTGGGGCTGCAAGCTTTCGTTTCTTGTGTCTTCGGCGACTTCTCTCACAAGATAACGAAGGACGAGCACTAGCTCCTGACGATTCCAGATCAAATCGGATTTTTTGCCCCGGAGAACATTCAGGGCATACATCTGACCCTTTACCATGATGACTATGTGACTATAGTTCTCAGGGGTGTTCATGTCGTTCCAGTCGGGTACGAACATAGAGGCGTACTGCCTTTTGTAGAACTCGGGTTCTGGAACACGATCAAAATTGAAGGTACCACGACGGACGGCACGAATCATCCCCACGGCCGAGCATATCAGATTGGCAGCGCGTTCGAGGGGGTCAGCATCGGGTTCTTCGTCTTCGAGGCACACAAAGTTATGCAAATGAAACGGATAACTATCCTGCGTTTGAAACTGGGAATCGCGGACTGTCTGGTTAGTTTACGGAAAACTTGAAGTCATCATCAACTTACTAGTGTATCCCATTGGCTCAGTTTGGCTCTCGTGGTATTGGGACCACAAAGACAGCACCTGTAGCTGGATCCCTTCTCTCACTTCAAACTGGCGGATACCAGCTTCTAAGTCAATCGAGGCCCGTGGGGGGATAAAAGGCAAGACGCTTGCCCGAAAATTGGCCATGACATCTTGCAGTGAAATGGCTACTTGCGGAGGGACAAAAGTGATGCGCGGAATGAGGCGGGGCATTGGCGGGCGACTTCTAAACGTGTGAAGACCATCTAGAGTTTCCGCGGGGTTCCAGTCATTCAAAATGGGAGCATCGTCAGGAAGATCATCGGCCTCACTCTCTGAATGAGGAGAAGGAAGCGGCGGAGACGCAGGTAGCACAGACGACAAGTTGGGGACATCATCACCAGAGATCATTGTCGATGCAGAGCACTCATCCCCATGAAAACTATGGTCATCCATCTTGTCCTATAGGAGATGATTGCCTAAAAAATCAGATGTTATGTTAATATGAGAATTATCAGCAATCAAATAATTAACTTACAGGAGATTTTATCGCTAAAGTTTTAGGGAGATGGTTCAAGGAGCCGGAGAGATGGCGACGATGGCAAAGGGAGAGAAAGGAGGAGGACGGAGTGAGGAGAAAAATGGAAGAAGAGTATCTTTACAAGAGAAGCGGAGGAAATATTTTCTTAAGTATCCAACCATTACGATAGTTCCTTCCGGCGTTGATGGTATTCTGTCTACCTATGTAGGTGCCTTCCAATTGTGGCCACGATAGACTGATTGGCTTAGAAAGGGAAGTCACAGAACAATGTGCACGCGGCAGAAAATTGCCAAGTGGTGACCTTCAAGAATCAGGCCTAAGCCCTCCATAGTAACTACAGCTTTCCTGTACGTGGGGCTGTAGTCTTCCCTCGGCCTGAGTATCTTACTCATCAACGAGACTGCACATGTATCATTCACGAGAAACAGAAGTTGAAAGTTTGAGCCAGCAAAGGTTATTTAAAACATGGATACTTCATTTATTCTACACAAAAGCAAAACGCTTCTACCTACATACTCAAACACACCCACTAGGGCTCATAACAATAAAGATACATAAATATTTAAATGGAACATTCAATCCCATTTAACCCTTGTAAGGCGAAGGTCCAACCATCAACTCCGGGCGAACAAGAACATCAAACTCCTCTGAAGTAAGAGCCTTAAGCTCAAGGGCAGACTCCTTCAGGGTAAGGCCCTTCTTGTGCGCATTCTTGGCAACCTTGGAGGCCATATCGTAGCCAATCTTGGGGTTCAGGCAGGTGACCAACATGAGAGACTCCTTCATGATGTTGGAAATCTTCTCCTCGTTAGCCTGAAGGCCGTGGACCAGGTTAACCTCAAACGAGCGCATGGCATCAGAGAGGATGCGCGAAGAGTGAAGGAGGTTGCGAATGATGAGCGGCTTGTAAACGTTGAGCTCGAACTGGCCGTTCATACCACCAATGGTAGTGGCAACGTGGTTACCCATGACCTGAGCGCAAACCATGGTCAAAGCCTCGCACTGGGTGGGGTTAACCTTGCCGGGCATGATAGAGCTACCAGGCTCGTTCTCGGGGAGCGCAAGCTCACCAAGACCGCAACGGGGGCCGGAACCGAGGTAGCGAATATCCTGGGCAATCTTGGAAAGAGAACCGGCAAGAGTGTTCAGGGCACCGTGAGCGTGGACACAGGCGTCGTGGGCAGCAAGAGCCTCGAACTTGTTGGGGGCAGTCTCAAAGTGGGTACCAGTCATCTTGGTAACCTCCTCAGCAATGGCCTCGGCGAAACCCTCAAAGGTGTTGATACCAGTACCAACAGCAGTACCACCCTGGGCAAGCTGGCGAAGCTCAGGAAGAGCACGCTCAACACGGGTGATGCCGTAGGTCAGCTGGGCGACGTAGCCGGAGAACTCCTGGGCAAGGGTAAGAGGGGTAGCATCCTGAAGGTGGGTGCGACCAATCTTGATGATGTTCTTGGCCTCGAATTCGTCGACCTTGGCCTGGAGAGCGTCGCGGAGGCTCTTAAGAGAGGGAATCAGCTGACCCTCAAGCTCGAGAACAGCAGCAATGTGCATGACGGTAGGGAAGGTATCGTTGGAAGAGGCGGAGCGGTTAACGTGGTCGTTGGGGTGAACGGGCTTCTTGGAACCCTTGACACCACCCAGAATCTCAATAGCGCGGTTGGAGATAACCTCGTTAGCGTTCATGTTAGACTGGGTACCGGAACCGGTCTGCCAGACGACCAGAGGGAAGTGGTCCATGAGCTTGCCCTCGGCAACCTCGGCGGCGGCCTGCTGGATAGCCTTGCCGATGACGGGGTCTGGGTGTGTTAGTTGCGTTTATATATCAAAGAATGATATTTCTTACCAAGGCCGTATTTCATGTTGACGGTAGCAGCGGCACCCTTTAGGATACCAAAGGCCTTGACAATACCCGGGGGCATGCGGTCCTGGGGCTGGTTGATCTTGAAGTTGCCGAGAGAGCGCTCAGTCTGGGCGCCCCAGTACTTGTCGGCGGCGACCTGAATCTCGCCAAAGGCGTCAGACTCAGTGCGGGTAGCAGCAGACATGTTAATTCTAGTAGTGTGAATAGAACGGAAAGTAGGAACGGCGGCGGCGCGAACGGCGGTAGCGGTAGGAGAATAAATAGCGGTAGTCTTGGTCGCGAGAGCTCTGTTCAAGGCGGAGGGAGCGGATCTAGCGGCCGCGCGAATAGTCACACTGCGGAACATAATTGCGGTGTAATTTGGGGACTAGCCTGTCAAAGCGAGGGCAAAAATGCGAGTCAGATGGGCAAATTCCTTGATGGGCGTTGGCTGGTTTGGGGTGGGGTAGATCCAGTGCAAGGAGGATAACAGAGGGGCAGCGGAGCCGAGGTTTGAGGATTCGAGGGTTAGGAGCTGAGTGCTTTGTGAAGAGGGCTCGTGAAAGTGTCTGATGACTACTTGTGATTGTTCAAATTGGAGATGGTGAGTTGACAGATGGAGAAGAGTGAGGTCGAGTACACGGACATGTGAATGTTGATGGTATTCGGGGATATGTATGTACAACCATGATAGGCGCGGAGTGATCATGACTTACAATAGGGTTAAGCAAGGAAGGACAAGAATTTAAGGAAGACACCCAACAAACAAACAAAGAAGGAAGGTCTAAAATCACAAAAAAAGGAAGAAACAAAAGCTAAACTTCAACACGTCAAACTCAGAGACCATCTACATATATAAAAAGCTCGTCCCTACGATCTGCCCTTCCCCATCATTAACGTCCCCTGACAGGTCCGCCCGCTGAGCCGAAGAAATCCAGTAGGCTGGCTTGTTGAATGGTCTAAGCGACGTTGACGCGCTGAAATTCCGAAATCACCCGCTGTTAATTCGCTCGCCGGTCGGCATCCGGTCGGTTGTGTCAATTGCCGGGGTTTGTCGGCTATGGCTGCAGTTTGGGCTGGACTGGGGTTTTATAGTGTTTTCTTTATGGAGGAGTAAGCTGCAGCTATAGCTCGAGCTGGTGTGCGTAGGCTTGGCGTGGTGATGTCACTGGTGGGAACGAATTTTTATAGGGCAATGGATTGGATGTGCCATTGAAGATGAACTATAGACGTTGCTTTTACCCAAAATGGTCAATTGACTTCTAAATACCGACTAGATTCATTCAATGGTTCACGTAACCTAGTTAACCAACCTAATTGGTTTCAATCCCCCTCACATCTAGCAATGTGAATACGTTCACGCCCCGCGATCATGCCCATTAAACCTGCTTATGTCACGCATGTCACGTGACACTCAAATCGGCTCTCTTGCAATAATGCGCCCCATGCCGTATTCAAACCCCGAACACTGTACCCCCACGAATACTCCTCAAAACTTACCCAAATATAAAAGATGCTAAAGCCAACATCCACAACATTCCGGTTTCTCCGGCAAACTACCCTTCGCCGGGTTCCTCAGACTTCTCGCCGGCCGATATCTACCAGCCATGTCCGCCGGGAACTTCAACCCGCCGATAAACCGGGCTTTGAATCCATCATTGATCGTGCCCCCACTATGGTTCGCTCCGGCCAAAAGCACACATACGGGATTTTGCTCCTTGGTAGTTCTCCTCATTCCTATTCAATGTAACCCCGCTAACAAATCAAAGCTGCGATCCCCGTAACCGCCTTCATCCTCGGCACATGGCAAGTTCAACGTCTTGGCTGGAAAAGTGACCTCATCGCCAAACTCGAGGATCGTCTTCTCCGTGAACCTCTTCCCCTCCCTTTGCACGTTGATCCTGCTGCCGTCTCCGAATTTGATTTCCGCCGTGTCCATGCTACCGGGCGTTTCAGACATGATCAAGAAATGCTCGTTGGTCCCCGGATGCGCGATGGTGAGCAAGGATTCATGGTCATCACCCCGTTAGAACGGGAGGGCAAGGATTCTACGGTGCTGGTTAACAGAGGGTGGATTCCGCATGCGATGAAGAGCCAGAGCGCTCGGCCGGATTCATTAGTTCAGGGGGAGGTTACCGTTGAAGGGTTGTTGCGCGAGCCTTGGAAGAAAAACGCTTTTACCCCAGATAACCGTCCCGAAAGAGGCGATTTCTATTTCCCAGATGTGAAGGAGATGGCAGCGTTGGTGGGGAGTCAACCTATTTGGGTTGAAGCTACTTTGAGTAAGTATACATGGGTACATGTAAAATGGAAGAGGCTAACACAACGACAGTCCCCGATTTCCTTGTCTTCAAAGATTACGAGAAACGCGGTATCCCAATCGGTCGTGCCCCCGAAGTCAACCTGCGTAACACACACGCCCAATACATTGTAACATGGTATGTTCATCATATAAATCATAATTCATTAAACACTAACAACTCCCAGGTACGGCTTGTGTCTCGCCACTTCAGTCATGCTCTGGATGGTCCTCAAGAAGCCCACTGGAACCAACGCGACCCGTCGCGTCAAGATGAGCCACCAGTGGTAAACAATCTACTTATTACTCATCATCTCCACTATCCCCATCACCATCGTCCTCTTCCTGTGCCGCCCGCTTTTTTAATTTCGCTGGCACAGGCATGCGAACTTCCTGTAGTAGTTCACGGGGCAGGTACTTATGCGCCTGAGAAAACAGCGTTGCCGAAGCCCCGATTTGCCGCTGCCTGTATAATAGTAAACCATTAGCTTTCATCCGTGTATCAGTGCTAGTTGCCAAACTTACCTTCTCATTAACATCGCCACATCAGTCTCATCAATCGTTTTTCTCCCCGCATGTTGCGCGAATGCTCTTAGGTCACCACTAGCTTGCTCAAAGAACCAATCGGTAGCGAGAGACAGTTGTTGTACTACGTCTGCCGTAATTTTTGTGTTACCGAGACCACTTCGTTGGGCGAATTTGAGCGCGATATTCTTTACTATAGCAGGGGGTAAAGATGGGTATTCAATGCCATAAATAGACATCTTGATGCCGTTTTTGCGAGCCTCGTGACGACGTTTGGCGATTTCAGGATCAATGGTCGGGTCCTCTGTGGGTCCTGCAAAAGCAGAGGGCTCATTGTTGTCATATTCATCTTCCGACATCATTTCTGCAAGTGGTGGCGTGGGTTCCCGAGTTGGGCCAGTTTCTTCTGGTGGAATGGGCCCTTCTTCAACCGTCGTGGGATCCTCGGGGGGTGGTTCATCTGCAGGTATTGGCGATGATGGCCATGGCATAGGCTCATTCTGAAAGGAATCTTCGTCATCCACCTGGAGCGGTATTGGCTCGGCCGTTTCATCAGCCATTTGTGCATTTTCCTCTTCGACAGGCGATGGCTCGACTGTCTGGTCAACCATCGAGACGTCTTCATACTGAGTAGGTTCATCTTCTGGAACCTCTAAATTCTGAAGGTGAGTAATTTCAAATGGTTCCGGTTCGATCATGGGCTGTTCTAGGGGTATATACGAGTCTTCCGCTGGGTTATCTGAGATATCCAGACCAGTTATTTCTTGCCTAGTTGAGTCGTCGATTCTATACCACGGTCAGTCAAAATTCGCCTCACACTGTGAACGAACATACCTTTGCATTGTTAAATCCGCCGTCTGATCTGGTATGTTACTCAAATCGAAGTTTGGGAAAAAGGCCGCATCGATTTCGACATCGTCGCTCCCCAACCTCGGAACTTGTAACCCCACATCCGAAAATCGTACATCCCCCATACTCATTACTGATTGTCTTGGTCCCCTAAGAACTTCGGTTCCTGCACGTCGCGCATACTCCATAGACTGAATTGTGATATTACCAAGCGTATCGTCGTCCATGAGCATACTTCTCCGTCTCGGCTCTACCAGCCGACCATCATCGTCATCATCCTCATCCAAAGGTAATGTGAACTCAGGTGGCTCCCCTAAACTATCATCGTCTTCCTCGCCATCAGTCCTCTCAACATATTCCATCCCGTCCGAGACATCTGACCTTGTGCTTAGTCGCCTAGTCCTATCTTCCCCCGGTGTTGGCGAACTGGAGCTGGCCGGAACAGCCTCTGACACCGGGGCTAACCGTCTACTCAACATTCTCAACAAATCTCTGGGTGTCTCCCTCTTCTCCCTCATCAAACTCATCCGTCTCGCCTTTGCCGGCGTCATTGCCGCCTGTCTCTTTGAAGACATCGCTTCCCTTGCTGCTCGTGCATGCGGCGTGAGACCACCGGGCGTATACGGTGCTTGTGATTGGCGGCGGCGCACTGAATTAAGAAGATCGCGGGGTGCTGACTTGTCGAGCGGGGTATGGTGAAGACGACTGGGCGTTCCAAAACTCAGAGGGCCGAGAAGCGGACGCGAGGGCGTTTCGAAGTGCATGGGAATGCGCTTCGGCGGCGGCGTTGGGGTGTACCCTCCGTCAGACATTTCAGCGGTTTATGGAGTTTTCAAGGTCGGATATGATGTTGTTTGGCAAGCGTAGACGGAAATTTAGGGCGTCAACCCACAATTAATCGATTTGATTCATTTGGTGATGTCAATCAACGCGAACGCGCTTTGTTTACAGGGATTATGTCGATAGAACCCTAACTAGGGTTCGCGGTGCCAATGGGTATTTAATTACAATGACGTCATGGTCGTGAAGCATAATCATTAAATTCTAACTACATCTGGTGTCATAACTAAATCCCCCCTTTTCTCTACACAATGCGAATTGTGTTTAACTTGGCCTTTTCCGCCCAATCGGCGAGTAACTGCGTCGCACAACCAACACGGGTATACACATCCTCACCTCCTTCCTGCGAGCAACTAACTACAAGGCCGGAGTACCCATTGTTCATCCAATTCATATAAGTGAGAAGAACAAAGTAACCAGACGCCTCAACATCCTCTTCTGGATCCTCGGGAAGCGCCCTTCTCGCATATGTCTGCGCCTGGAACTCATCAAATTTGAAATTCACCAGCGCTCCATCAGCCCAAAAGTGCTGTTTCTTAGACAATGCCCCTCCACCCTTCCGGTACTGAATGAACTGTTCTTTCCGTGACCGGTTGGTTGTGATAACGATCGGTAAAATAGGCGTATTCAAAATGCAACTTCCCCCAAGAACTGCACCATATCGATTTCCAGGTGTCGTGAATGCTTCAATATCAACTACCAAAGCCTGTGGTTGAGGATTCTTCATGGCATGCCAAGTAACGCCACACTTAAGCGAAGCCCACGACCAACTTGGCGCTTTCTGAACTGCTCTGTTGCAAGCAGTTTGCTTGGTAGCGGATCCTGGGATCGCCTGCCAGAGCAGGTCGCACACAAATGTGTCGGCCCACAAACCAGCTACATATCTAGTCGTAGTAGCCTGTTCCATTTTACTTGCTATACCAGCAATTCCAGGAAGTCTATCCTTTTCATCCCGTAGGATACCCTGTGAATACATCTTGACTAGAATCCGCCATTTGGCTGCTTCAGTAACGTGGCCGAGGGTGTCGGGGATTGTACATGCGTGAGGGGGTAGTTGATCTTCAATGCGCCGGTGCTCTTTGCAAAGGTATGTGATGGCACCGGGTCCGAAAAGCAAAGAGCGTTGAGACAGGTAGATTTCCTGGAAGGCCCAAGCACGCCTATACAACGGGCCGTCGTGACGGAGGGTCGCCCAGGATGTCGTGAATGGAGGGTCGAAGATGCCCTGTACTGGTGGATGTACTAATGAGGCTCTGCGTCGCAGGACAAGCTGAACTTGTTGGTTTTCTTCCGTGGTAAAGTTGAGAACGTGGGGTTTCCAGTTTGGGTCGCGGGGTCCAAGGAAGGTCGTATGGGGATCTGGGGAGGATGATGCACCGATCAGAATCAGAGCATTACTAAAGATATCGCCCATCGCTGCAACTTCTCTTTCCCAGTCACTTTGTACGTCTTGGATGATACAAAGGGCGTCAATCCACATATGTCTAATTCCAAGGGCGCGGGCGACTCGGATGGCGTCTGTGAAAACTACAGGAAGATCACTATGAGATATTGACTTAATGAGACTGGCTCTGTTAGATCTGGTCAGGAAGAAGTGGTCGCTTTTTCCTCGGCAGTAGCTGAGGGTAGCCCAAGACACCTTATCATGTGAGGTTCCATACTCGACGAGTCGAAGGTCTGTATCTTGCTCGCCGATGTGAAGGAGACGTGTGGGTGTAAAGTAACTGGACTGTTGAGCGCAGAAATTGTGGTGGCTGCGAAGACACTCTCTAAAAGCATCCTGCATGAATGAGACGCAAAGAGACGGGTCCGAGGCGCGGGGTGCGGCTGTTCCAACGGCGGGCCCGAGCGGTAATGTGTCTATCCGCGGAGGGACGTCATCCGGGCCCAATGGCACCAGAAGTTCCAAGTCGATTCTTGAGCGGCGGCCGTAAATAGCCGGAAGGAAATTAACACAGTTGATAACCAGCGGTGCCCCCTCTTTCAACATCAAACAGACACATGCCGGGTTACTACAATCGCTCTCTGTTTCTGGCTCTGTAGGTCTCATCCAGCCTCCGTCCCGTCCAAAGTAACGATCTAGCGCGTCACAAATCAACTCGCAATACCGGCAAGACCGTATTGCTCTTCCAGTAGCTGGATCGAACATGCGGACTTCAGCAAGCCGTCGTGGGGGGATGTCCAGAATAGTCATGGATGGAGGCATGGGGTTGAAGGACGGAGGAAAAGGCAAGAGACGGACATCTGGGTCTGGAGATGGATCTGTCCATGGTGGTGACTGGACTGGAGATGTGATGAGGAGGTTGTTGCAAACCGGACAGAGCGGCCGTTTCGGAGTTGTTGATTTGCGGAAGATCCCGCTTAGAAACGGTATTGATATGCCGGAGTTGGGCATCTTGGCGTAACGTAGGCGGTATGACTGGTCTGGTGTCGGGTTGAAGTATCGGGGGCCAAATTAGAAGAAAGACCGGGCATATGTGACGGAGACATCCGGATAATTCTACGAAAAAGACAAGTACCGAGAAAGAATAGCCCGACTAACTCCCGACAACGAGAAGCCAGCCACCTCGTGAAAATTGCCGCCGTTTAATACTACTTAAGCATCACGGCTGACATACCCGTTTGGGCTTGGTCTGACTTGTCGCCTCCCTTCTTCGTTCTAGTTTGGGATTGGAACGGGGGTCGTGGGTAGCGTCTTGGCTGGCCCCACCGGCGGAGACGGGGGTGGAGGAGGAAGAACATTGTACTGAGTAGATTGGGAGACTTTAGATTCCGTTACATTGTTTGGTATTACCGACGGTAGTTGGAGATGGAGTGTGACGATATGCATATTCGTATACATGCATATGTATATATGCTTATATCTATATTAATATGTGATTGGCGATGCTCTCTGCGAGTTCGAGGCACGGCTGTGAACAACAGAATGGCGTTCATCCGCTTACATATCACGTGCGTTTATTCTCCCGTCTAGTCCGTTTGACAATGCTCAATCCGCCAACCAACCAAGTCGGGCTCGTCGGATCCCCGGCCTCTGCCGTCGGCATCAAAAGCTAGTGTCGGCGCATCGCACTAGTTCCATTCGCAAGTCATCAGACATCTTCGCTCCATCCATCCAAAAGTTGACATCCCCCGCCAACAAGTATCATGCAAAAACTCTCAGACCCTCCATCCTCCAGTAACTCAAAAGCCTTCTAGAAGCCCCCACCACTGGTCGCGCCAATTCCAACTCTGCCTTTTCTGGTCTAGGGACCCCCTGTGTTTTCATCCTAAAAGCCGCCGGCACAATGTCACCCTCGGAGACAAGAGAAAACAGAACTCTTCTGTGAAGACTTGTGTCTAAAGTGACAGCGGGACTGAATCTTGCGGCCTCTATTCCTCTGACTCTCTGGGGTGTTTATAGACCTAACAAGTTTACAATGTCGTCTTTTGTTCGTCACACGTCAATAGTGAGACATTGTACAACCCGAAGGAATTTGAAATGTTAGGGTCTGCTGTTGATGAACCCTACCTGTGCTTTGTCCCGTGATGATGCTGACATATCAACTGCTGTGGAGATCAGCGTGCTGCGCTGGATATTGAACGCGCTAAAGAGTATAGGACTCAGATCGTGACGTCACGCATGGAAAAGGAGACTTGACGAAGCACACCACAGAGGCCGATCATTTTCAGTCAAGTTGAAAAGAAATAATTAGCCGCATTTGTCCACTAGAAAGCTGTTGTTGAGACATCTCTTTCATCAAATTCTAGCATAACAATTATTCCCGCACCTCATTTCGCTCGCAACGTCACTTCCATTTTTCTTGTTTCTCTTCGTTATCTTCATCTTATCGCCTCCCTCCGTCCGTCCGTTCGCCGACCAGATAATTCACAAACCAGTCAGCGCAACCCAGCGCGGTACAAAAGAAACCCCCGCTCTTCCCATCAACACATCATCAAAATGACGGCCCGTCGCGCAATGAATATGCTCAGAGACTCAGTCAAGTTCAATGGCGATACCGACTTGGAAAAGAAGGTTCGCGATGAACATAACACACTGATTGATCCTGCCACGCTCCCAGAGGCCCTGGCGGACGATGTTCTAGACAATGAAAAGTTTCCTGGTGAGTTCTGAATCTTATCAGTAATACAAAGATGGATCGTTAACCCCGGCTTTAGCAAGACTTCATGCGCATAAAACCGTCGCTGAAATGAGAGCTTCATTTGGCGTCACTGAGGGTCTTATCTTTTTGCCTGGTCAGCCAAGTTCCACGTATGAAGATTCGGACCAGGGCCCAACTTTCAGACAACGGAGATAGTAAGTTCCCCGGATAAACTCCGTGTCACCAAGATCTAATTCTAACAACCCTAAGTTTTTTCTATCTTTCCGGTGTCGACTGGGCAAACTGCTTCGCCACGTATGATATTGCCCGGGATTACTTGATTCTATGGATCCCGTATTGTGACCCCAAGCAGGCCATGTGGTTTGGCCGGTTACCTTCCAAGGACACTACTCTGAAGAGACATCAGATTAACGAGGTCCGGTACAATGACGAGTTATCAGAGTTCCTCGCAGGAACTTTGGGTACGGATGTCAAGACGCTGTATGTATTGCGGTCTTCTCAGATTCCTCAGTTCACAAAGCCTGTCAACATGACCATCAAGGAATTCCCCGCCCCAGGGGATAAAGTCCCTTCCGAAGATGGGGACGACATGTTCTTCCCCAAAGAAACCGCCGAGGAGAGAACAAACACGGACTATGTGGATACCGACACCGCCATGTCCGTTGATATAGAACCCTCCTTTGATTTCCCCTTCAAAATCAGGAAATCATCCGCTAGCAACCCCAAAGACAAGCCCAGACACAAAAACGATTCATGCCTTGTCGTCAACCACGCCACTTCCGGTCACTTTACTGTCAACACATACGTCCTCAAGCCCGCCATCGATGAGGCCCGTGTCATCAAGACGCCCTACGAAATCGCCATGATCCGTAAAGCTTGTGCAATTTCCTCACTTGGACATCTCCGTGTCATTGAACAGCTTCTTCACCTCCGGACAGAACGTGATATAGAGGCTGTTTTCCAGGCTACCTGCACTGCCGCCGGTGCCCGTACCCAAGCTTACCCCATCATTGCCGGCGCTGGAAAGAACTCCGCCTGTCTTCACTACGAAGAGAACAATTGCTCTATGATCGGCAAGGAAATTGTCCTCCTCGATGCTGGTTGCGAGTTTAACTGTTATGCTTCAGATCTGACTCGTACCCTTCCCATTTGCGGTGCATTCACGCCACCCTCTAGGCAAATATATGATATGGTGTCGCGCATCCAGGAGACCTGTATCGCCGCTGCGCAACCGGGCGTGTATTTCTATGCCCTCCATATGCACGCCTGCCGCATGGCTCTGCGCGAGCTCATGCGAGCCAAGTTCCTTCTCAACGGAACAGCCGAGGAAATTTGGGAAGCCGGCACTGTCGGGGCATTCTTCCCTCACGGTCTAGGACACCATTTAGGTCTTGAAGTCCACGATGTTTCTGGTCGCCAGAAGCTTCTCCTTGGGCTTCTCGATGATACCGAAAAGCACCCTAGTGGCCGTCGGGTGAAACGTCCTATGGTCCATCCCACTGCACTTGCCGAGGCGGTTTCTCCCAAAAATGGCCCACCTCGTGAGAAGGGTAGACAGAGATTGAGACCAGGTATGGTTGTTACGGTGGAGCCAGGGTTGTACTTCTCTAAGGACTATATTGAGGGGTACTTTGCAAACGACCCGCGTCACCGGAAGTTTTTGAATTTGACGTTGTTGGATCAGTTTTATTCGGTTGGCGGTTGCCGGTTGGAGGATGATATTTTGATTACGGAGAATGGCAATGAGGTCTTAACTTTGGCACCCAAGGGTAATGAAATGTTGGATATCATTAACCGGAGGCCAAATCTCTGTATCCTTTCACGGGCTTCCAGAAGCTCGCCGTCGCCATCGCCTCAGTAATAATATGGACCCCTTTCATCTCTCATATATGTAGCTACTTTCACAGACAATATATTCAATAATCTTTATATACATACACGAACCTAGAGTCAGCATCTATAGATACTTGACCCGCTGGTTCTGGGACTTCTTCTTGTATCCAACATACAACGCCACCAAAATAAGCTGTCCACCAATAACCAACCAAACCAGTCTAGAGTGGTTACTATGAACAGCCTCCATACTTTCCGACAACGTGCTGTGGTGCGACCCCAGAGTGTTGGTAACCTTATGTTCCATACTCCGAATCATATTCTGCATTTCGCCGCGCGTCCGTTTCAACTCACTTTCCAACGAATTAACCTGCTTGTTCAGGTTATCAAGAGCATTCAATTTATTGAGCTCTGCGCGGATGTCACTCCGGAAGGCATCCAAAGCATTCATGATTTCCCCCTTGGCCATGTTGGTGGTTTCCTTGCCCTGGCTGGCTAGTTGGTAGACACTGGCAACTTGCTTGTCGAGGTTCTGAATACGGTTTTGGATTTCAGCGAATTGCTTAGAGGAGTCGCCGTTGGTGATGACCTGTTGGTACTGGTTCTCTTGGCCGGCAACGGGCTGCTCCGGAATGACTTGTCTCTGCGCCTGAGCTTGAGCCTGTGCTTGTGCTTGCGCTTGGTGGTACTCCTCGATTGGTGGTGGCTGCGCAGTATCCGACATGACGAGAAGTTTGAAGATCTCGAATGAATCGGGCGTATCTGGGGTCGTCGCACTGATACCCAGACGGTACCCGGGGGGGATCTGTACCTTATCGGTAGAGAAACACGGTCTTCCGTCAATCTCTACACTGAATCTATCGGCGCTTTGGGAAATCTTCAATGGCATGGGCCGTCCAAGGTTGCGGTATCCATATTTACAGTTTCCAAAGGCCAACGAATCGACGTTATGTTCCCTGCTGAAATCCTTCGACCCGTCGTTAAGGAAACCTCTGACCATCCCATAACCACCTTGGGTATCGACAACGATACCCAATCCCTTGAACGGTTTGACTGTGTAAATACTGTCGGCATGAACAACCTCGGGACCATTCTCTACCAGCCAGATATTCAGGTTACCACCTGCGCGTTCTGGCCCGGTAGCGCGGAAATCGACATCGGCTATCCATGTAGTATGCAGCAGATCATTGTCGGCCCACAAAGATGACTTCTCATTTCCGGGGGCAATTGGTGTCAGGACGATTCGATTGGAGAGAACATCAGGTTGGTTGGGATCACCGCGGAGGTGGAAATGCGGGATTTGGCCATTTTCGGTGTGGATTCTACGGGGAATATGTGGTTAGCGGGGACAATGATGGACCGGCGTATCAAAAACAACGAACCTTCCTTCATGACCAAATACGAATTTGCTGAGGATAACTTGAGCGTCGACAAGGCTGCTGAAGAGGACCGCAGTGGCGGCAGCAGAGAGTTGGAAGCGCATTTTATGTGGAAGATGATTGCCACAGGATCCAGTCCGATGAGCGACAAAAAAAGAAAAGAGAAAGAAAGGAAATAGTAGTTGAAGAATAGCCAAGATAAATCCCACACACCAAAAGACAATTGGTTTCTAACAAAAAGAGCTATGTGCTCCGGTGTCAAATCCAAAACGAAGCTATCGCCCGCTTGGGAATAAAAGCTCGGACAAGTTTCCTTTGACAACAAACACCACAGCGGGAGCAACGGGGAAGTGCCAGTACGGGCTTCTAGATACGAGTGTTTAAGGACACTTTTCACAAGTGCATGGGCTTTGACTTTGCGCTGCCCAACTGGTCGTGGTGTAAGTGGATGGTGAGGTCCCCGTTATGATAACCCGTAGTACCAAACCGAGGGTTAAACAAACCGGCAGGCTCGAGGACCAGGGTTGAGCCGATAGGGTTGCGCAAGGTTAATGCACGTCTGGTTTATCGTGACTTGAGTTCTGGGTCGGTGGAGTTTCGTGATTCTCGGGTGTCTGGGTACTCTGATTTTTTGTGTTCCTTTTGACAACCCAGTTAACGAATTCACTCGATATGTCCGTCTAGATCATCGCCAGTCAAATCTAATTGAATAACGTTTGTTGCCACCATGGCTACCAATCTCTATCCCTCTCTGGTGCAGGTCGCCATCGTGTCCGCCGCTTTTAAGATCCTGCTCTTCCCGGCTTAGTATGTTATTTTCCGGCTCTCCGTCTGCTGCCCCGCTAACCACCTTACGCTTCACCCTATAGCAAATCCACCGACTTCGAAGTCCACCGTAACTGGCTCGCCATCACACACTCACTACCCGTCTGGGAATGGTACTACGAGAACAGGTCAGAATGGACCCTCGATTATCCGCCGTTCTTCGCCGCGTTCGAATGGCTCATGTCACACGTTGCTCACCTTGTTGATCCGGCTATGACCGCGGTGGAGAATTTGGACTATGAAAGTTGGCAAACGCTTTACTTCCAACGTTTTTCTGTCATCTTTACTGAGTTGTTCTTGGTTTATGCGCTGCAAAAGTAAGTCTTTAGTTTATAGAACTCCGGGACGCTATATTGACCGACGATTTTTATAGATACATTAAGAGCGCTCCCGAGCGCGAACGCAGCGCCGCTCATGCTGCGGCACTCTCAATCATTCTCTCTCCCGGCCTTCTTATCATCGACCATATCCACTTCCAGTACAACGGCGTCATGTACGGAGTCCTCATCTACTCACTCGTGCAAGCCCGCAAACAGTCTGGTCTTCTCTGGAGTGGTATCGCCTTCGCCTTCTTACTTTGCATGAAGCATATCTACCTGTATCTCGCCCCCGCCTACTTCGTCTATCTGCTGCGCGCCTACTGTCTGTCGCCTCAAAGTATCTTCCGCATTCAGTTTGGTCACTGTGTGGCTCTCGGTGTAGGGATCATTGCTGTTTTTGCTACCGCGTTTGGTCCCTTCGTTTATAAGGGTCAAATTGCTCAACTGCTTAGTCGGCTTTTCCCATTCTCTCGCGGTCTTTGCCATGCCTACTGGGCCGCCAATGTCTGGGCCCTGTACACCTTCGCCGACCGTCTTCTCATCTACGCTGCTCCTCGCCTTGGTCTGGCCGTCAACACCGAGGCTATCAACAGTGTTACTCGTGGTCTTGTCGGCGACACTGCATTTGCTGTGCTCCCTGAAATTACCCCGCGTATCTGCTTCCTTCTTACCTTGTTCTTCCAGACTATTGCCCTAGTTAAGCTGTTCCGGAAACCTACTTGGGATAACTTCATTGGCGCTACCACGCTTTGCGGCTATGCTTCCTTCCTCTTTGGCTGGCACGTACACGAGAAGGCCATCCTTCTTGTCATCATTCCTTTCAGTTTGATCGCTCTCAAGGACCGTCGCCATTTTGGTGCTTTCCGTCCCCTGGCTGTCGCTGGGCATGTTGCCCTATTCCCGCTCCTTTTTGGCGCCGCTGAGTTCCCTATTAAGACTGTTTACACCATTTTCTGGCTTCTCGTCTTCCTTATGGCCTTTGATAACCTTGCGCCCGGCTCTAACAAGCCGCGCATTTTCCTGCTTGACCGCTTTAGCACCATTTATATTGCCGTCAGTATCCCATTGCTCGTTTACTGCTCCCTCATTCACGGCATTATTTTTGGAAAGCAGTATGAGTTCCTCCCACTTGTATTCATCAGCAACTATTGCGCTATTGGCGTTGTAGGTAGTTGGGTGGGTTACATGGTGGTGTACTTTACCGCATAGAGTGGCAAATAGCCCGTCTGTTGTATTATTTTTCTTGTTGTTTTAGAGTTCATGGTACATATGTAGACAAAATCATTGAATAGTTATAATTTCTCTCGTTCTTCAGGTTGTCACATACATACATTTCAATGATGCGCCTTATTTGACAACCCCTTCACCGAATTCGTCCCCTACTCACCGAGCTAAATAGGACCCACATCTTACTAATCCTTGCATATTCAAACCTACAATACGGCGTCCATATTTTGTCGTTCGTCAGCAGAAAAAACAAGACTGCTCAAAAAAGACGGTCGGTCGCCAAATCCAGTCCTCCAACCCAGGGACGCCAAAAAACGACATCATGGCCCCTAAGCTCGACCCCGCCATGCGTCTCGCCGCCTCCGGTCTCTGCCGCACCTGCACCACCCCCGCCATCCGCCGGTCCGCCGTTTCGCTCTCTGCCGCCACCACCGCCCGGTCACCCGCTAGCCCATCATGGCCCCGTCTTCACAGCACCTTCAACAAGCCTGTCGCTCCGCAGCCCCGCAAGCTCACCACAACTGCCCGTCAAGCCCGCGAAATCTTCGCCGATAGCCAGCCCGAACCCAAGTTGACTAAGGATAACCTTTTCCATCCTTTCTCGAAATCGCCAATTCCGGAGATTCGTGAGCGGGGAAAGTTCATTCGGGAGAAGGCTTATTGCTCGGAGCATAGTCATCGGCCTATGTGGGCGCCAACTATGGCGCCGCAGAAGGAGGATGAGGGGAGACCGGCGGGGACGGCGGACCCGGTGCATCCGGCGTTTGAGTGCCCGGATTGCGGTATTCCGACGCACTGCAGTGAGGAGCATTGGATGGAGGATTACGAAAATCACATGCAGGTCTGTGATACCTTGAGACAGATTAATGAGGATACTCATGATTTGCACTCGGGTCGGTCCTTCCCAGAGTTTGCGTATAGCGGTGTACAGATTCGCGAGGCGGTGGTTAATATGTCGGATTGGGATAATTATATGTACTCAAGAGACTTCGAGGCCGTTAACTCGGATCAGTCGATGCGCCATGTTACCCGGTTACTGTCTTACCCAGTGACTATCGGTACTGTGCTCCACGAGCTCAGTCCCTACACTGTTGGCAAGGACGCCCGGTTAACAAACGAGGGTCTCAAGAGTATGGCTGGTGAGTTTCTTTTCATTCCAGATCAATTTAGAATCCCCACTAACACAGTAGCATTCAGCCCTCCGCTACTCCCTCCACCCTCCTAAGCGCTCTGGCGAACAAGTCAAAGATCTCAAGCTCAATCCTCCTGCCATGCGCATCTTCGTTCTTGGAGCTCGCGCTGAGTCCTCTCTTCCTCGTGAAGCCTGGACCGAACTCTCCCACCTTTTCCCCGATACCCGTCTCCACGTCATCATGATCGGTCCCGAAGCCATGGCCAACCGCGATGATGAATTCCCTCTTCCCCCACGCACCCCCGAAAACCCCTATGGCGCCGTCGTCGAAGACCGTATCTGGACGAACCTCAAGATCAGCACCATTGTTGACTATTACCACACTATTCACAAGGCCCGCTACTTTGAGCCATATGACCCGTACTTCGACTGCTTCGTACTGTTCCATCCTGGTCTTGGATACCCCACTACGAGCCCAGAATGGGCGGAGACACTGCCACAGTTACTGGAGACCAAGCTGCCTATCATTTGCACGGGATACACTCAATACGATATGGAGCGTGATATCGCATGGGTGGACAAGACGGCCAAAGGAGAGTTTGATATTCTTCTCCAGCCAGGTGAGAACAAGTTCCGGAGTCTAGGCTGGGAGATGAATGACCTCGACCCTAAGGATGTGCATTGCCGGAATTGGGGTGTGTGGGCGTTCCGTGGTAAGCGTTACGAGGCCACAGCAAAGGAGGATGGCACCATTGCCTTGTAAGATTATATATGAGTTGCTAGGCGGATTTATGTAGATGTAGGGTATATTGTATATTAGTTTATGGCCAGCAAGCAGGTAGAAGAAGAGACCAGCAAAATCACACAAAAAACAAACTGTCTTTTCCTCTAGAATACAAAACGAGAAAATTACAACTAACAGGATAGATACAAGCGAGCAAGCAAACCATAAACAACCAGGAAACAAAAAACTGATCAAATGCCATGCAGACGGCTCGGCTTATAGCAGCGAGTCCAGACGGGTAAACACATTCATGCACGCCGCCACAACCTCAAGCTGCAGCTCTCTATCCTTGTTCTCGTTGATTTCCTGCATCACGATATGTTAGTAGCCATCCAGTATCCACAGTCCACCTCCCGCGCATACTCACATCTTGAATCACCTGCGGCAAGTTCGCCGCCACGCCATTCCCTACCGCCTTCTTACCAAACGGCCACTGTCCATAATCAGCCAGCATATCGTCCGTCTGCACAAAAGCTCTTTCGCGCGCCTCATGGCCTAGGTTCGCCAAAGCGTTCTCCAGTACATTGGCCGCATATGCCGCACACACCATGGCTACAGTGCGCGTGTACCGCAACGGAAGCTCCTCGGGTAGAAACTCGGACGCGTTCAGTACCACGGTGCGCTGCGTAAGCATGTTGCGCACCCGCTTGCGAATGTCCTCTTTGGCACCGCTATCGGCGACTGGGTGGGTGGCCATGTCGAAGAGGAGGAAGTTGCGCTTTTCTGTGCGGAGGATGCCTTTGTCGACGAGGCCTTTGGCGAGACGTTCGCGGACTTGTTTGATTTGGTAGCCAATCTTCATGACGTTCCATGTTTCACCTGGAAAGAGTTAGTTGGGATCACTAGTCAGGGCGGGTTTTCCGTTCCGGGAAATAGAGACTTACCACTCATGAGGTCGATCCAGGAACTGACGCTAAGCTTCTCGCTAGTCTTCATCATCTTGAGCGCCTCGTCCAGCAAGACCTCGCCTGTGGGCGTATCGTCAACCACCTCAATAACACGGTCTGGCAAAGGGAAGCGCCGTCTCCCGGCATCCTTTTGCATGCTGATTCTCCCGCGCAGTGCCAGTTCCATTACCATGCACCCACGCAGCGCATACGAGATATTGTCGTTCCAGAACGACAGATAGCCCTGTTTATCTTTCAAGCCCAGCAGAAGAACCTCCTCCATGAGTGTCAACTTGGGCTGTTTGCTGCGCTCTGCGCTCTCCGACATGTCGCGCGGGTCAAAGGCAATCTTGTGGCCGGCCTCTGAGTTCTCATAGCTGGTCTCGGGACCGCCCGTGTCACCGCCGCGGATCCCACCGCCACTGCGGGGGGTGTCTGAGTCTGCCGAGGCACCGGCGGCTGCGGCACCGGCGCCGCGCCGTCTTGTCAGGCCGGAGGTTGGTGCGGACATTTTCGGCGGGTTTTTGTGGTAGGGGTGTCGTTTTTTTTGGATATCGGGTCGTTTCGTGGGGGTCGCGGGAGGACGTTGAGCACCGGGTGGGTCAATCTTTTCGTAGATCAATCAGGGGATAGACAGTTGCACTTGTCGGCCGAATTGGCAAGCGAAGTGGCGGGGTTGGTGGGGGAGTCGAGAAACACGGAAGTTGGCGATGTGGCCGGTGGGACTGGTGTTGCTTAGTTCACTCTATGTAACAAGGTCAAAAAGAGCCGCGTCCAAGGCCAGGGGTTGGTTTGTCTGGCTGGTGTGGTTGGTTGTGTATGTGCACTGATGCGTTTCCTGTGGCTATTTGTTGGACAATAGGGACGAGTCGTCGATTCAAGGGTTCTTTAAGATGGAAATCAATGTCTCCAATGTGCCTTGGGCAAAATCATTACTTCTATTACTGTCGTGAATCTACAATCTATCAACTGTCATCCACCCACACGAGGCCTTCGTGGAAGGCTGCACAGAGTGTGGTGTGGCGTGTAAAGACTAGGGTTAAACTGGTTTCAGTGCTGGTACAAATTGACGGCGGGGCAAATTCAGTGGTTGAACCAAGAATGAAGTTTCTAAGCTAATGGGGAGAGAAAACGTATGTATATGCACCCTGAATGCGTGAATACAATTCTTGTCAACAGCAGTCTTTATGAGTCCGTGGAGGTTGTAAGGGTTTTGATAAGTGGACAAAGAAATGCATGTCTCACTAGTGTAGGATATCTGAGACTAAATTGAAGAGTTGATTAGATTAGTCGCGTGATTATTGCTGATTCATGTATGATAGGGTTTATCGTTAGGGTCTGTATACTGAATGGTCAACGACGACAATGACGTTGGACATAATATCTCAGATGTCGTAATAGATAGTCATCTATATATGTAGAATAGATGTGACTATGATGGCATGTGACAATCAACTCTAGACAACATCCCTTTCGGGAATATGACCATAGTGACAATATCCATCATTGCCGTGATCGTCACTGTCATGGTACCCCACATTCAAACTTGGACCACTATGAAATCGGTATTCATCCTGAAAGACTTAATCCCGACGTTCTTCTAGTCCGTCGATTCTGGTATTTGCCGCCCGTCCACCCACCCATATCCGTAACTTCAACTACCATATCTCTGTGTAACCCGACCTTGCAAGACACAAGCTCAACTCCACCCTACTTCAGCTTTAGAATCCGGTGATTCTATACTCACTTTTAACAATGTTATGAATACAGAGCTACTTACTCGCATATGCGGCAACACGCGTGACAGGGCGAACCGGCTACACAGCGGTGTCCATCCTCAAGGCACCCGTCTATGGTGTGTTGTCCAAGGAATACCAAAGCTACCTGTTGCAACTCGACACAACAGCCCATGTAATGTCTGCATATCACAAGGACAATCAAGTCTAACTTTGGTGATACAGACGGAGACTCACTTCTGGAATTGACATGTGAACGGCAGTGGCCAACATGTTCTTACCATGACAATTCATACCAGTTCGCCTCACTCACAACGCAAGTCATGTCCAGCCATCTAAATACAACTAAGATCTTCATTTACATCGAACCATGTTTTCCCGTTTGGTCTTCCGTGTCAGTCGTTAAGCTTAATCTCCAATTCCGTCCCCCTATGTCACATATAGGGGATATGCCATGTTTGTTTTTTCCCGTTTAGGTTGTCCCTCTCGGGTCCCCTTCGGATCCCGTCTCGGGTTTCTGTAAATCTCGGCGACCGGATCATGTTGGGTCCGTTTACCCAACAACTGGTCCGAGCATTTTTCAATAGTAGCAAACCTTTCGAACTGCTGACAAAACGTGGCTTCCCGTCGACGATTTAAAAAAGGGCGGGACACAACATGCAAACAACTATGTACATAGCTAAACAACATATAAGAAAGGAGCCAGTCTACAAAAGGATGATTCTCAACACTTGATAGGCCATCAATAACTGGTGCCTCCCTGCGTTAAATCAGGGGCTTTCATGCGTATGTACATACATACATACATACATATCAACAATCGACACATGTCCGTTGCATGCACAGTGTGGCGGACAGCCGACGTCCTTGGTGGAGATGAGATGGAAGAAAACCTTCCAGTCGTATTGTTTGTAGATGTCCCACAAGTGCTGACATGTCTCGGTGAAAGAGGCCACAGGGAAACACAACAAGTCAACATGGAACGTCTTCTGACATGTCTGTGGGCGCCATTATCTCCATGGAAATGTAAAATGGCGGTATGGCGTTCGTTGGTTGGGCAAAGCCATGCATTGTCATCATACTTGAGCCATTGTTCAGACGCCCGGTGGATTGGTCAGCGGAGTCACCTGAAGAGGCTTCTGCAACGGTGAGTGAGTAACGTGGATGGTTGTACGGCATTTGTATTCCATGACATAAAGAGGGCTACAGGGGAGGGTCGAATTTGTTCGGATATCAGATGCTCGGATGGGCTCGGGAACTTGATTTGAAATTGGTCACAAACAAAGAGTTTGACAATTGATGATGGTGGGACTATAGGATCGAGTTTTTAGAGGAGTAACATCCAGTCTCAAATCGAGCGACCCAGACTTGACTCCCATGACTACGGTTACATACTACGCTGCAACAATCCGACTCGGCACTTGTCCAATAAAGCCTCCGATATCGACCCACGCTACAATCAAGCTCCCTATCAAATCTTTAGAGTCCTCCATCAGCCTTGTCCATAAACAAAATCCTTTAATTTGACATGTGACGAAGTCAACCTCCGGTACTTACATACACCAACCTCTCCAGAAAAACAAATAGACTCACTGACGTCAGTCCATCTCCAAATGAGCAAAAATACACATGTCAAGCATTTCCCGATTCATTCAAGTCCAATCAAGTCGTCAAAGGAAGACGGATCCCTCTTCCTCATTGAATCCACCGGTTGCGTGTAGGCCTACCCAATTGATACTTTTTTTTTCTTCTCAGCTTCAGCACATACAATACTTTTTGCAGGCCCTGTAATCCCACGAGTCACCTGGTCCAGCGGCTACGGACAGACACACACACAAGGCAAGATTAGCGTTTCACACGAGCGGCTCGGGGTATCAGAAAGATAAAGGGACCCGACCACTTAACTGACGTCGTCTTCGCCGTCTGTCCACAATCTATCTGCCTGCCCTGTCATTGACGAATTGACCAAATGACTCTAGTCATCCGTCGATCAATGATCCATCTCATCCCACAATCCGTAACATCCTACAAATTCCGATACAGTCCCAATAATGTGAAGAAAGAGAGAGAAAAAAAAAAGCTGGAAAAACGACCACGCGACCCCGCCCGGTCGTTGACTCGTGGGTCATGCACTCCCAGCGGCTTTTCACTCGTGGGGTGACGAACGATTTTGGCAGCGGATAATGGTTAACTCCGCTCCGTCCTGTCACATTTACAATTTGCCTTTTTCAACCGGCGAATCACAGCGAAAAGGTAGGAAAAAAGTCTTCAGAAGCGGACCCAATTCCCATCGGCCCCGTCTAATAACCGCGATAAGCTCGGACCGTCCGGCGGAAATAAGGAAATTTGGCTTTTTGGTTGGCGCCATGAACCCGCCATGAACCGAGAGAAGAAAATCGGTGGCTTTTTGTTGGTTCTTACTGTCTTGTCCTTTGTCCTTGGTGCGGTAGGATATACTACCGGTTCTGACAAATTCCACTCTAACTGCAAATTCTTGCTTGTCAAATTTGTGTAAGCGAGGTGCCATCGGGAATCCACTATGACTTACAAAAACTGTAATTGCCAGAAACCCCGCTCCAAAGGAAGCCTGAGAAACACTATTAGAGTCTACGATATCGGCCAATTTAAGTTTGATATTGTATCAGACCATAACGTTAACTTTACACAAGTAAGACGGCAGATTATTTAACAACGTGATACCAACAGGTGCCCTCTGACGACCGATGATGCGGCCTCCCAAAATCTCCTCCGCGTCTATTCTACATTCGCAGAAGCGCCCAGTGATCAATAGCCAAGAAGTTGACCAGTACTTTTAATTTCCAACAAAACAATCAAAAAGTCAAAAGATCATCGTCATTGTTTCGTCAGTCCGTGGGTTACCGTGCGCAAGATAACCCTAGTACTCGATGATGTCAGTTTTGGATATTATGTCAGATCCACAAGACAGCTGAAGCGAGTCCTGAGCAAACCTGGGGTTTGAAGGAATCTGGATATATGGCTAAATTAGAATAGACTCGTGGAAAAAGCGACAAGATGTTAAGATAAGATATGATAGAGTTTTTTGGTTTTCTGCGGTATTCTAGAGGAGCGATATGATAGCTAGCGCGGACAAAGAGGGGGAATTCTCCAAAGTTGTAGGTTTCACCTGAGAGGCCCTTTTGAAGTCATTTTTGCCATCGATATGCCTGACATGACGACATCTCGCACTCTCTTCCGGTTTTCAAGTCCATGATCTACAACACAGGATCGATAACGATTTTATAACCGCTCCGAAATCTCCGGATTCGCCGATTAAATCGGAGGAATCGTCTGTAGTTAACCAACGGGACGGAGGTCCACATGAAAAAAAAACTCCCCTACTATTTTCTCCGCCGCCAAGCGGCCATCCGGAATCTTACAACAGCCCGTCCGCGAGGTCTGCAGAGTACAAGGAATATCAATAAACCCCGTCATAAAATAAGACAGGCCAAACGAAGAACCCGAGAACATACATAATTCCCTCTTTAGGCATAGTTGTTTTTTTACACTAATCCATCCCACCCACTAACTTCCTTAGGGCCCCTCTGTAACCCCGCGAAAGAGCCCAACTATCAAGTCATCGCATTACTGCTTGGATGAAATTCTACACAGCCTGTTTGGCTTCCAAGCAAGATGGCGCTCAAATATAGACAAGGTTACGTATGTTTGTCGTGGTCCTGGCGTTTGTCGTTGCTATTCTGTCATGCGATCTGGAACATGTCCCCCTTTTTGAGACTTGGTTGGTTGTTTTAGATGGCGTCTGAACTGTTGTTTTCACGAGCAATACGTAGAGTTTCGTAGACTTCTATATTCAGCACTAAATATACCAAAATCGATGTAAGCCGCCAAGACAGGCTAGCCTAGTACACTAAGCTGGTTAGGGTTTTTGTCACAGGATTAGCTCCATATATCGTCAAAATTCGGGAAAATGAAGACATTGGCTTGTGAGCAAGTAACAATTGGATGTAGCATTACACCAAATATACAGCCAATACCACCTCCATGAATCAGTCGCCTGGAGCCTTTACATGCCATCCTCCGCGCCACATCCATCATGTGTTGCTTCATCACAACATGTGCTGTTACCCATCTAAAACGTCATCGCGTGCGGGATTCCATCGGGATCCGTCACAATTGAAACCCTAAACATCAAACCCCGTCTTTTCCCCAGAATCTGACATGAGGTTTTGTGTTTTATGTGTCTGGTGTTCATGGCTACCTCGCCGGATACGCCCGAAGAGAGAAGGGAACGGTGCAGAAGCAAGACTGAAGAGGAAGAAAAGCACGCACCCACTTCAATCTACCGTCCAATGAGATTAGGGAATCCCGCTCCTCCGTCATCGACGACATGCGATGACCGATTCTAGAATCTCATGAATAAAATAAGCCGACCCGTTAGATCGCCGCTGATTTGGCCGTTGTAGTGGTTATTAGACTTGACCGGCCGGGCATTAACAGGTTCGCAGGGAAAAGCAAATTCAGTGCCCTTTAAGCCCCGGTTAGAAGTCATTCCTCAGGCGCATTCCATTCCACAGGCGATTCGTATAACTCCTATTGCAGCCTTTCGCATTCACAGCACGAATAACTCGGACACATCGTTCAGCCTTGTTCGTTTGCATCGTTGGCTTTTTCCTGAAGCGGGACTTCTCCTGCATCGTCGCTACGGTGGTTGTCTCCTTTCCGCCCCCGCTTTTCTGCCTTGATCACTTTAGGCCCGTGAATCTTTTGTGGTCCAATGTTGGAGCGGCTCGCCGCCACGAATTGCTCGGTGCTGATTCATGGATGGAGTTGTTGCATATGTTTGTCAGATATGGCTGCGTGTGGCTTAGTGGCTTGCCTGGTTAATGGGGTCTCTGAGTTGGATGCGCTTGGTTGAGATACACTTTGTTTGTTATCTGTATACATGTCCGTGGATCTCCGCCTCTTCATAAATCGGGCTGGGTGTATCAAGTCCGTGTTTGAAGTCCGTGTCTGAAAGTGGAACGTGCCTCCTTCAAGTTGTTGATGCTATTCCTAAGTTTACAAATATTACAAGAAGATCTGCGTCTCTTGATGTTAGGCAGTTAAGATTTGGGTCTTACCAATGACAGAATAGCTGGTGTTTCTTAATTCTGCCCCTGAGATTTCACCGGCCCACCATCTGACGGTCATAAATAGTGTATTCGGGTCGAAGACACGCCGTTTCCGTCGTTTATGTCATAATTCGGGATACCTTGACCGGCTTAAGCCAACAAACACACTGACGGGGTTCCGACGAATACTCGCTGCCCACAACACGTTTTATGAAGGTTCTCGAACAAGCAATGTCATCTTTTGATAGCCATGTTATCCGGAAATCTCGTCTCATCTGCTACGCAGTTTCTTCCCCAATTGTACATATTTCCCCGCCCCCTCCTCTATGATCTTTTTGACGGCTGTCTTGGCTCAGACCAGCTCGATTGACTCGTCGTTGTCTTCGCTCGCATGGCTCGTACACAATTACCATGCATTCCCTGGCCCCTTGACACCATTAACTTAGGCTGCTAAATATGTCCCTGGTTTGAGAATGATGACAGGAAGCTTCCCATCACCAGGCAGACGGATAGAGTTGTTGATACCCACTCTAATTACAGTAATCCAACAAACGGCCTGATGTTAGGACGTCTTAAGTCGGCGAAGCGCCAATGAAAGCGAACTCCGCTCCGCTCGGATGGAGAGCTCTACAGGGCCTTGCGAGGTTGGCCGGTCTCACTTTAGCTCTAGTGAAATGACGATGATGACTTGTCGATCCCTTGGGGTCACGGCTAGGAGAAGGCCGAAACCAGAAAAGAAAAAGTAAGCTGTTGGTCTAGCCAAGCATTGGGATATGGGCTTAGTTATTTAACTGCCTCTGCCTATCAGCACATTTTGGCGTGTCCCTTGTAGAGTAGTCGATGTCATCGGTCGCACTGCCCAACTACCAAGCCACCATTTTCGTCGACGCTTGTAGCCACCGCTGGATAGCCCCCCAAGGAATATATGTATAGACTGGCCTGCTTTTTGAAGACTAGAGCCAGCGGGCTGACAAAAGCACCCAATGTGTCGGCGTCTACAGAACAAGTCGGTTCCAACGAACATGAACTCCGTCTCTGCCATTGGAGATTTCGATGGCAACTAATCTCACTATAGTTATAGCGCTTAATGTCAGCTGGAACCACTATATATGGTGTTAGTTCACTGTAGAGCCCACTGAAAGCGTCTAAATAGTGGTCACACAGTAACCAATGGTTTTGTCTCCGAACATTCCGAGCTACCCACTGGACCCTGGCAACAATGCCAAACCAGGCTACTCTGATTCCCTTTTTGGCAACAACACTTAACAATTAAGCGGTTTTAGCGATGCACGAACGGCTCGGCTTGGTGAAAAATCCCTTTGATAATTTTATTCGTTCCCACTATACTGAGTCGGCAAGAAGCAGTAACAGCGCACTTGCCCCCGCCCCCCAATGGTCTACACACCACTTTGGGCAAGGAAGGACCACAACCCAGACCAAGACCCAGACCCCTGCCCGGGCGTTCTCAAGAGAGCCAGCCCAAGGAAAGGGCACGGCACCCGTTGATGGGACCAGTTACTATAGAGTCTGGGATTAGTCGTTTTTTTTTTCGTTTTTTTTCCTTATTAACAAAGGTCATCCCCCCTTGGCCGTTGTCTTGAGACGTTCGTCCTCTTGTTCGCGATCGATCCTCATTAGGTTTTGTTTCCCTTTCAGCGTCACTTAGTCCAACTCTCCGTCTCGCCTTTCGCCTTTGTAGCAACAGCAACAATCGCAGAAGAAGCACCAGTTAATTCACAGTAGCAGCCTTTGTCGTTGCTATAGTCTCTCTTGTCACCATCATCGTCATCGTTGCTGGAACTATCTTCTTCTCTCCTAAATCCTCTCTCTTTCTCTATTCCTCTACCGTCTCCTGTCTCGGCCCGCAATTAGAGGATCCTCACTGTTGTTGTTGTTGTCGTCACCGTCATACCTTTATCCTGACTTTACAACCTGCAAATCCACTCTCCTTTTCTTTGCAATTTTGCTCTATTCCAGCCTTTGTCTCGTCTTTTTGTTTTATCGTATCTAGCACTTCTTTCTCGTCATACCTAGCCCGCCTATCCTATTACACATCTTTTCCTCTTCCTTCACAACCAACCACTCTATACAACCAGACGAACTCTTCTGTTACTTTTGATCGTCCGTGAATATCAGTCTCGACCCGCCCATCATGGCCGACTTTATCTCGTCTTTGGTGGCCGCCACTAAGCCCAACCTCAAGGCTCTCAACCCTTTCCCACCAAAATACCGTCATATTCGGGGTCGTTCCCGCCAAAAGAGCAATGTAGCTCTTCCCAATCCCAACGACATCACAAACCTTCAAACTTCGTTCAATGTCCTGGACTCTGTCAAGGCTATTCAGCGCCACCGCTGGACTGCCATGGACCTCCAGTACCTGTTTTTGGGTTCCTTGACCTTGTTTTGCCTGGCCATTACTCCATCTGCCCCATGGCTTAAGCTCGCTTGTGTGATGGGTGCCTCGGTCATCTTCATGATGCCCGCTACCAGACAGTTCTTCTGGCCAGCCCTGCCACTTTGGACCTACCTGGTTTATTTCTTCTGCAGTCGGTACGTCATATATTGCTCACACGGAAGCCTTGTCCACTTGTAACTAACTCTTGTCCCCCCACACTAGCTTTATTCCCGCGAGCTACAGACCTCATATCTGGGTCCGCGTTCTGCCTGCCCTCGAGAACGTCTTGTACGGCGCTAACCTGTCCAACATTTTGTCGGCTCACACTCACCCAATTCTTGACCTTCTCGCCTGGGTTCCTTACGGTCTTTGCCACTTTGGTGCCCCTCTTGTCTGCGGTCTTATTATGTTCGCTTTTGGTGCGCCCGGCACTGCGCCCGTCTTTGCCAAGGCCCTCGGCTGGATGAACGTCCTCGGCGTGACTATTCAGATCATCTTCCCTTGCACTCCCCCATGGTACGAGAACGAGCGTGGTCTGGTGCCTGCTGCTTACGGCATGCCCGGTTCGCCCGCTGGTCTTGCCCGGGTTGATAAGATCCTCGGTGTCGACATGTACACCACCAGCTTCACCACCGCTCCTCTTCCATTTGGTGCGTTCCCCTCCATGCACTCTGGTAATGCCGTGCTCGAGGCGCTCTTCATGAGCTACTGCTTCCCTAACCTGCGCCCTCTCTTCATCACCTACGTTGCTTGGATTTGGTGGGCTACCATGTACCTGAGCCACCACTACGCCATTGATCTGGTTGGCGGTGCTCTCATGGCCATTTCCTTCTTCTACGTCTCCCGCTCGCGCTTCCTTCCCCGTCGCCAGGCTGACAAGGCGTGGCGCTGGGACTACGAATACGTCGAGCATGGTGAGCAGCGCAGCGTTTTCGATGAGGAGTTCTCTGCTTACTCCATGGGTATCCTTGGTCACCGGCTGCAGACCGATAGTGACGAGTGGACTGTGGGTAGTAGCTCCGGTGTTACGTCAAGCAGCGTTAGTGTCAGCGGTAGCATGAGCCCCGTGACAGAGGAGACGCCGCGGAGGAGTACCTTTTCCATGGAATTGACGTCCAATGCGACGCCATGGGATAGCACATATAACGCCACAGAAGGCGATATCAACGAGGTTGGCCTCGTGAGGTAGCGTCGTTTGATGAGGCATGTTTTTGTGTTTTTCTTCGTTCATTAATGTTCTGTTTTTGCTGTTACTTAATTGCGTTTGTCATTTCTCCTACGTCCGGATCCCGTTGGCGATTCTAATTCCACGTCTGTACTTGTATCACTTGTAATGGTTTCCCTTCCCGCCGCATGCATAGCCCGCACATTGTCATGTCATTCATTCGTTTTTTGTTTTGGTTTATATTGTTCTTTTTTTGCATACATTGACTCTTGAGGTTGGGCCTTTGGCGGGTCGTTGGAAGGAGGTTGTTGAATGATATATGATAAGAGGTGTTTGTGTATATGCGATATATGGAATTTCAATTCTACTTCTTAACTTGGTACTTTCGTGAAAAAAAGGGGGCTAGCTATGAATAAAAGCACATTTCTACTTATATGAAGAACTAAATTGCGCCTGAGGCGGAGCTGGAATGACACGCACACACACCTACTCTCATGCTTAGCTTTCTCGTGTGATCTCTTGTTGTTTGATTGGATCTGGAAGACTCGCGGCCGATTGCCGAGTTTCGTATATAGAGCCCGGTTTGTGGTATGTAATCATAGCAAGGTCTGATGGTGTAGTTGGTTATCACGTTTGTCTAACAGTAACTCAAGTTGCTTGGACACAAAAGGTCGGCGGTTCAAGTCCGCCTCAGATCAATCCTTTTGCTCTTCGAATGAAGAAGTGAGGTTTGTTTTTTGTTATCACGGGATGTGAATTAGGGTTATACCCATAAAAAGTTGATTAGCGGGTCTTGAATGGCGAACGATGACATGCTTTTTGATTCTTGATTTTTTGTTTCATCAATTCATTGGATATATAATTAAGATGAAGATTCTCGAGGCACAGTCGGCTGTTCTTAGTAACTTGGAGGTTTACCAGCACCTCTCCGAGAAGAAGACGAGGGGGCCGCCGAATTTGGAGACTGTTGTTCGTGAGGTGTGTTTATCGATGGATATCATCGGAATGAAGATGGTAGTGTACTGACTCAATCAATAGATATTGACTTACTTGAACACACACCCCAACCCTCTTCAGAGCCCCGTTACCTATTCGGATGAAACCATTAAGGAGTTGGTTATTGGCATGCGCGGGTTCGACCTTACCAAGGCGGAGATGGTTATGATTTTGAACATCAAGCCTGTGTCGCTGCCATTGCTGAGTGCGGTTGTGGAGGATATGGAGAGCCGGTTCACGCCTGAGCAGGGCGAGGAGATGGTGGGAATTATTGAGAGGGTTTTGGGGCCTCAGAAGGAGGCGCCGAAGGTCGCTTGAGTGGGGAGAGATATAGATTGAGGCTGGGTTTACAGGACTGGCTTGGGATAGAGAGGGATCATTGCTCTATGGTTGTTGATGGTATAGAATGTGCTTCGAATCGCGGACTGCGTGATGTCGTTGATGTCAGATTTTGATAGACCAAAAGTATACATACATAAAGTGTGGAGCCTTCCCTAAACAGACTTACCAAAAATCACCATCTTGTACCACCATCAAACTCTTCCGTCACAACCCCTCATCGAAAATCACCACCATATATAGGCTATTTCCACCCAGGGAACGTAGTCGTTGTTCATGTCCACACGTCTTAGGAACCTACGGTCCATTATCCTCCGAAACTTCCCCACCGTGTCCGGACCACCCCTCAAACGGCCCTTTTCGGCCACCAGCATCATGGACGGCCGAGTTCCGAGCAGCGGCGTCCCGGCATCTAGATATGCCAAGTGGACACGAGAGTCACTGTTAGCGCATATTGCGTCGTTGGAGAACGAGTTGAATAAGAATGAGATTGCGATTCCGGCGTTGCCTAGTTTGGCGCAGCCGGGACCGGTGAAGGAGAAGAAGAAGAAGGGGGAGGAGAAAGAGGAGGTGGCTGTGGATGGAGAGAACCCGGTTAAGAAGAAGGCGAAGGTTGCGAAGGAGATTGATCCGAGTCGGTATAGCTCGAGATATATCGGGTTGAAGTTGGCGTATCAGGGGAAGAAGTATGGTGGTTTTGAGTACCAGGAGTCGCAGGAATTGCCGACGATTGAGGATGAGTTGTGGAAGGCTTTGGTCCGGACAAGATTGATTTATCCCAAGGATGTCAATGTCGTCGACTTCAACTGCTGCGAATACAGCAAATGCGGTCGTACTGACCGTGGAGTCAGCGCCTTCGGCCAAGTCATTACACTTCGTGTCCGCAGCAACAAGCCACTGCCCAAGACAGAAGAAGAAACCAAAGCCCCAGAGTCAATGGACGTGGATGAAAAACCCAAGCCACCTGTTAAAGAATGGGATCCTATCGCCGACGAAATCAAGTACTGTAACATTCTTAACCGCGTACTCCCTCCGGATATCCGAATTCTCGCTTGGTACGCTGACCCACCGGCTGACTTCGTTGCTCGCTTCTCTTGCCGGGAACGTCAATATCGGTATTTCTTCACACAGCCTGCGTACATGCCGATAGCAGGGCCTCTTCAGAGCGACCAGAGCAGTAATGGTTGGCTAGACATTGAGAAGATGCGGGAGGCAGCGAAGTTGTTCCAGGGGTCACATGATTTCAGAAACTTCTGTAAATTAGATCCGTCGAAGTTGCGGACAAGCTATGAAAGAAATATGTTTGAGGTGGACGTTGTCGAGGTGCCAGAGGGAAGTGCCGAGTTGGCTTTCCTTGGAGCTGGTATTTTGAAGCCTTCTGTGGGCCCGTTGGCTGCGATGGATACTGGGGCTTTACCGGCGGCTGGTACGAAGATGTACTACTTCAGTGTCAAGGGTAGTGCATTCTTGTGGCACCAGATTCGCTGCATGGTATATGTCCTATTCCTCGTCGGCCAAGGCCTCGAGAAGCCCTCTGTAATCACCGACCTCCTCGACATCGAGAAGAATCCCGCCCGTCCAGCCTACCCTATGGCTTCTGATGTGCCCTTGGTCCTTTGGGATTGTATCTTCCCCAAGGAAGGTGACCCTACCCGCACCGACGCCGTCCCTTGGATCTGGGCAGATGAAGATGATGTCAACGCTCTTGGTTTCTCCCGTAACGGGAACATCGAGGCCTTGTGGCGTGAGTGGAGAGCTAAGAAGATGGATGAGGTGTTGGCGGGCCAGCTTCTTTTGTTAGCTGCCGGACAGGGTCGGACAGGCGGGGTGTTACGTGGTGAGCAGAATGCGGAGATTTTGGGAGATAAGGCGTTGCCACCGAGAACATTTGATGGTGGTGATGGCGGTGGCTTCGGAGCGAGAAAGTATATCCCATTAGCCAAGTTAAAGAAGGGTGTAACGAACGACGAAGCCAACGACGCATATGCTCGTAAGAACGGATTCAAAGATGCTAAAGAAATGCGACTAGTCAAGGGATATCGGGAAACTGCCGAGTAAACAAAATAAATAGACAACAAAAAAGAAAACAATTAATCCATCATCTACATGTCCCGCGTCTTCAACCCATCTGGCCCCTTCTCATATAAACATCCTTTAACACCCCTCCAAACCCTCGTAACCACGTTCTTCCGCGGCCGTAACCGAGGGAACACAACAACGACGTTTTCCTCGCCGCGAACCACAATAAGGAGATAATGGATTACCGTTGACCCGTAGAAAGCCTCGTTCACAAGGACGTCTTGGATTTGTTCTGTAGGGATGAACCGGGTGTCGGCGGGAGCTACAAGGAGAGATCCCGCGGCGGTCGTTGACGTTTGAATACCGAGGCCCCGAACAACGAGGAGAGATTCGGACGTGTGTAGACGGAGGAGAGATATGTAAATGACGAGTAATGTCTCCAACAAGACAAGTGGGATGGGCAGCGTAGAAAGAAGCATGTGAACTTGCGGGCCGAAAGGTAGCCGGCTAAGTAGATACTGGGATCGTGGGTACTTTTCCAAAATGGGCAACGCAGAACAAAGTGGCCGTTCCTTTTCCTCCTCCTCGACAACCTCTTCACCATCACCCTTTCCAGGAAACACCAAATGGACATCTCCCCCGTAAAACCATTCTTCCCCATCCACCCTCTCAAGTATCAACCCTGTATCTGCTAAATCAACCACAACTGGAGCACCCCCATCAAACAACCCCAATGAACACGCTGGTTGCTGCCATTTCGCATAGAGAGTTCCTGTAGCAGCCAATACTGCTGTGAGTCTCAACAGTAATATCAAGACGTCAACTAGGCGCGTCGCGACGGTCTTGGCGGCCCGGTTCGAAACAGTGTATTCTACCGTGGTAGGAGACGGCTGTCGTACTGTTAAATGGGGGGCTGTGGTAATCATTTCCGTGATCTATGCTAATATCAACTTCCCGAGATCAAACAACATATCGCCAACTATCGTGATATGTTTACAACAACCCTAGGCAACCCTCTCATGGCAAAGCCGTCAACAGCTGCCGCTGCCAGCTGCGAAGCCCGTTCCAAGTCCCTTTATATATTTAAATAGCCAGCTTGATTGCCGACTGTAGTGGTCGTATCGGTTGAAGGCATTTCACAACTTTCCCGATTCGGTCCCACCAAATCCGTTAGCTCCCTCCCGTTTGACGCCCAGCCCGAACGCTGCGGAGGCTTCGACACTCGCTTGGGAAACCAGCGATGCTGTCAGGCCCTCAGCATTTGGGGAACACGCTTCAGGAAGGTTTCACTTCGCAGAGAAATCCCCGCCGTCGAGTGGCGGGCTGGATTACGATCGCGGGGGGCTTGGTGGGTTGAATTGAGATGGAGATGTCAACAGCTATTATTTTTTTTTGCAGATTTTTGGAATTCGATTTAGGGGGTGGGTATAGCGGGTGGCGCCTGTATTTTTAGTGTATGCTATGGCCGGTTCGATTCATGATCAGTGAAGCTTGTTTTTATACGTGTTTGTCGTGATGGGAATGTCGTTAGAACCAGCCATACCTTTGGGGGATATCAGTTATGGCAGTTATCATAGGTAAAGTCAGTATATTTTTACACTGTTTTCGATCATACTACGACACGTTGTTTATATAAACCTTAAAACATCTCCCCAATACAATCCAAGTTATTTGTTCTACATCAAATGTGTCCATCCACGTTAAAGAATACAACAAAACTAACATCATCTCAAAATCCATTATTATGACTATACAAATGCAGGAATCCAATAGGACTATTTACCAAGCGAAACAAAGAAAAACACCATGTACAAACACGTCTCTAAAAAGAGAATCCCTCCGAATCAGAAAACAAACGCCTAAAAGAAATCATTTTGGTTCAAGCCCGTTGGAAGAGTGTTCATGTTGACGGACATGCCTCCAACAACGACACTCTCGTACGGAGCCATTGCCGGTGCACCCGCATAATCTCCCATGGGTCTCGTCGGGTTGTCCTTGCGTGTACGACTAGCAGACCGTAGCCGCTCCGTTGCCTTAGACAGGCGGCTAGTAAATCCGTGGTCTACTGAGGAGCGCCCGCGAGCCTGGCCCTTGTTGGGGGGCTGTGGCGGTGAGAGAACGGGAACCATCATATCGCTGGGTGGGATGGTTATCGGCTCGTAGGACTGTTGGGTACTGGGTGGAGTATTGGACATGTGAACAGGCGAGATGCGAGCAGGTGAGGCACGGGCAGGCGGAGAAGCCTCTTGAACAATCTCAATGTCTCCAGTGGCCAAAGCTAGGTTAGGAGTTCCGGGGTTGATGATACCCATGGGTGGAGGTGGTGGCGGAGGTGGCGCCGCTGACTTCATGGCTTGGAAGTTTCCAACAGAAGGTTTCGGAGAAACAAGATGCTGGAGTTCCTTCAGTACAGCAGGGGCAGGCGATCTATCGCGATCACGGCGACTGCTGACGGAGTCTTGACGAAGCCGAGTCTGTTGGCGGGCTACACTCTGACTACGCCGCGTGAAACCAGGCTCATCGGGAATTGGGGCCGACTGGCAACGGGTAATGTACTTCCCAGGAGGCTGGTAGACGGTAGATGGGAGAAGGGTCAAGCCAGACTGTTCAGTGGGCTGCGTGGAGGGAAGAGCAGCAGTTGCTGGGGGCTTCGAGACCTGGATATTGCGATCGATGTGAATAGCAGGAGGCTTTTCACCAAACGTTGTGGCAGAGAGGAAGTTATTTTGTGGCGGGGATCTCTGCTCTCGGGGTGCTTGCTGTGGAGGAGGCGGTGGGGTCGTCTTTTGAGAAGACAGAGAGGGCCGTCTACTAGACACAGAAGGGCGACGTTCAGAGGCCAATGGAGCTTGTGGGGACGGCTGTTGGAACATGGGCTGCGTCTGCTCTTCTTCAGTGTCAAAGGACTCTTGCATGAACCGTCCAACTGCTGGCGCCGCTGGAGCTTCCGATTCAAAGGGAGGGTTCATGGGCCGGGATTTGTAGTACGGATCGGCAGTTGCGCTGCGGGTAATCTCCTCCGTAGCATATCCCCTCTGGCTGAAAGAGGTACCCGGCCGAGAAAGTGGGTCGGGAACCAGTTCATCGGGGTGCTGGATAGGCCCAACCTGAGTGTTGTTGAACAACTCACGGCGTCTCTCTTCCAACTCTCTCGCGGCAATCTCCTTCTTGCGCTGGCGCTCGTCTCGGTGCTTCCGCAGGTCTCCAGCATTCTCACGGAAGTTGTAATCACGAGACGCCTGGCGAGATCTACTACGGTGACGCCGGGAGGCCTCTGGACTTTCCGTGCGAAGCTGGGCTCTTTGCTGTTCAAGTTGAGCCTCCAACTGTTGTTGCAGAATCTGTGATTCAACGGACTTGCTGACATCTGGTGTCTTTCCACGGTGACTGTTGCGGCTAGCGCTGCGGTTTTGCCGGAAGTTCTCCTTATCAGCCAGAGCTAGCTGATAATCACGCTCATCTTCGGAACCAGAAAGATTCGGGATGAAAGCAGACATGGGCGTAGGGCTAGTGGGTGACTTAAACCCAGCACTGACCTGAGTACGGTTGATGATCTGCATCCCATTGATGGTGAGTGGCATACCACGTTCAGACATTGACATAGACATATTCCGCGTACGACTGCGGCTTCTGGCAGCCCGGTTAGACGCACGAGAATTGTTGTTCATAGCTCGCATGTTGGCAGTGGAGTCAAGGGAAGAAGCAGCTCTAGCTTTAAGGTTGAAAAGATCCTCCGGAGACATAGGAACAGGAGACTTGGGTGACCGTTGGGACGGAGGAATGCGCATAGCAGAGCGGCCACGGTCTCTAGACAGCTCTCTAGGTGTTCGCTCTTGGCTAATACCGCGACCACGGTCCCGGCTAGTAGCACGTTGCATACGACGATAGTCGACAGCAGCATCAATGCTATTAATATGGGAGTCCATGGTTGGCTTCTGTGGTCTCATAGATTTAGACGCCGTGGAAGCTGACGTCATAGAGCTAACAGAGGATGGCCCACGGCGGCGTGGCCAGTGATAGCGAGCCGATGAAACACCTGGCTGGGTCTCCTCTGCTGTTCCTTGAGCACGGTTGGTGTCGATGTTGAGGTTGAGCCGGTTCATGCGAGAGCGGCCTGAGGTATTAGAGCCATTGCGAGTATGGCGAGGGCTAGTAGGTGCCCTGGGATCAACACTAGGAATTGCCGGAGCAGGTAGTGGCTGTTCGGTAGTGAGCCGACGGAAGTTATCTTTCATCATCATAGGGCTGGCGGTGGCGGCACGACTCATTGACATCCCATTGGAATATTGGGTTTGGGCATCAGACTCTGACGCAAATTCCTGTGCAGACATCTCAGGCTGAGGCATTCTCTGTTCTTTCGCCTGGTTAACAGTGCCAGATTCTCCAATAGCCTCGAGACGTTGTTGGCGGGCATAGGCACTGGTACCTGAAGCCAGAGAGCGAACAGACGTAGGCGTGTTAAATGTGCTCCGGTTTGAAGGCCGGAGAATAGCAGTTGCTGGGTCGGCATCCATGTCTAAAGGTAGATGAAGACCGCTAGTGTTCATTTTGCTAGGAACTGGAGTCTTGGAGTCAAACTCTTCTACAAAGAATTTATTTGAAGGTCCATCTTCAAACTTGGTGACAAGCTTCAATGCTGATGACTTGGCCAGTGGCCGTTGTGTCATTCTGCTTGCTGGAGGAGACATTGGGGGGCTAAACATATCCGGGCCAAGACTTTGGAAGGTGAGTTGTTGGGCTGAAGGTGATTTCCATGTCTCATTGGACTCTCGGTGGCAAGCGAAGCAGCGAATAGCCAATTGCTGTTTTCCGTGTTGGACGGCCCATTCTCCCCACTTCTTGACGATGGCCGATTGGCGCTCCCAGACTGTTGGGTTATATAAACAGGCGAGGATCAAGGCTTCTAGGTAGTGCTTGTGAGAGTAGTAAACCTCGATAGCGTCATTATGGTCACCCATAACCAACATGATAGTAACAGCAGCATGCAGTTCACCCTGTTCCAGAAGCTTAGAGATATAGACACGACCAAGCTTTTGTTGAGACGGTTGAGAACCAATACCACCAAGAGCCAAAAGCATCCAATCAGAAGCCGATCTGAGATCCGTACTAGACATGACCTCATCATCGCTAATTGGCAAGTCGATCCACTTTGAAAGCATGATACGGACAGATGACCCACGCGGATGCCGAGCCATCTCGTCGAGAATCAAGTCTCTAACAGAACCGTTCCAACCAAAAATAGTACCCAACATTTGCTGCCGGAGATCCTCGTTTGTTAACTGCATCCCGTTGATCACCGGATGATGCTTATACGGTACATCGTCCAAACGGCTGGCTGTGAATCGGAAAAGTTCCACCTTGTCAGTTTCCTCGGCTATTCTGTTCGACTAGCGAGATCCTGTTCGTCTCGGCGGGCGAGTCGAAGCAGTATTGAGGGAACTTTGTGATTGGAAGTCGAGGACCCTTGATCCGTATATTTGCTGTTTTGGTGTTCGTTTAGAGGACCCATATCCAGTCATTCGGGTACCGGTTGAAATATACGTGTGGTCGGAATTGCCTCCCTTTGACCGGACCTGACTACCCGTGTACCTTGGCGTCACTCGGGATGATGAATGAATTGCTTCGCTGCCGGTGTCGAAATCACTGTATCCTCGTTCCAGAGAAGCCGCTCCACTTGTGTATCCAGCCTCTTCTTCGCTCTCGGTAGCATCACTGGGGTTGAAAGGAATATCAGACTCGGATGTCGAGATCGTAGAATGCGGAGGTTCTTCAATGGAAACAGGTGGCGATGGCGGAAGCGCGGGGCCAGAGTGTTGTACATTGCAAACCATGATCGCAGGAGTATTTAAGTCATATTGTTGAACACTGTTGTCTGGTCCAACAGTAAAAAGAGCAGCGCCGGGACCGTGGATGGCGATTCCCATGACTCGTCTATTGGTGGGGATGATGTCTTGGCTTATATGGCGAGTTCGCACGTCCCAAGACAGGGTGTTGCTAGTCCATGTTAGTTCTCTGGATATTTTCATCGTTTAAACCCAAAACTCACTTGATAGCATGCTCGGAGTACTGAATGATGCGACCGTTCTTAGACCATGCCATCCAGTTTGCTCCTTGCCGCTCTTCCTCGCCATTTTCGGCGCTCGCCAAATTTCTAATGGTCACTGGTTGACCCTCTCCTTGAACTTTTGGTACACTCCAAACACGCAGATCGCCACCACGCATTTGGGCTGCCAACATGGTTGACTTTTGCTGCGGCGTTGCTGAATGCCATTGAAGAGTAACGACAGGGGAAGGCGGTTTGTTGTTGTTGAGGGTGTGCAGAGGGGCAAACATCCCATTTTGGATGCGACCAACTAAAAGAGTTCCGTTGAAGTATCTGAAATTGGAAGTTAGTATATCTGGTACGTTAAAGATTTCACTACTATAAAACGTACCCTATGGCGTGTGTAATATTGTCGTTGGCAACAGCCAAAGCACTAATAGGAAGATTGGGTAAAGTCATGGTGGACTTCTCCTCTGAAGTTTCGGGGTCAAACTGAATCACTCGTCCGTGAATGTTACCTAGACAACATTTGTTAACAAAACCTTACAGTACTCGGTCGACGTAAATAACATACCAAAAGCAATGGAACCATTGCGCATCCATGTTGCAGCGGTCATGTGTCCGTAGCAAGTAAACCTCGCAATCTCTGAACCAGTCAACACGTCCCAGATAATGGCCGTTTGTCCAGCATCATAACTTGCCACAAGACGACCGGCTCCTCTGGGACTGTGGTTATCCACAACAAGTAGCTGAATCTGCTCAGTGTGGCTATTGAACCGCCGCTCTACATCCAAGCTCCCATGTCGGCAGCATATAATAGAAGTATTGTAGGCGTAAAGAAACAGGTTTGATGTAGCCGCACATGGAACGAAATCTTTAATAATACGTGATGACGGCTCAGTTGCAAAGTCGCTCATATCCTTAGTGCGGCCACCTTGTGTCCGTTGGGAGTTGCGCGACGGCATCACTGGCCGCATGTGAGCCGACATGGTGGCGGCACGGGTAAGACCAAAGTCTTGTGATAGTAGGTCAAGGACAATTCGTGTAGGTTCCTTCCGGAGGACGCAGGGATGTCCAGACTAAAACGACGGAAGAATGAAGAAGTCTTTGTGGCGAAGCGACGTCTGTGTATGGAAACTTCACTGCGAGAGTTGGTGGCGGAGTTGGGTGGTGGGTGGTGGTTTCACGAGGCTTCTGATATTGGCTTACACCCGCGTGGCGTGGTCGGTATGCCGGTGTTCAAAGTTCTCAAGCGCACGGGAGTTGTGGCGTTGGTCGCTAGTTCGCTACCGAGGAAGAACGATCAAGCTGGGAGAAGGATGAGAAAACTGGCCGTTGAAAATGGTCTCAGATGTATCGATGATCGAGTATTCACGATCTTGGGTTCTGGTTACAACGACAAGTCGTTGGATTACGTATTACTATGCGCTCTAGAGTTAGCCATGTTGCTATGGGGTTTCAAGCAAAAGAAACAAATTTCAGAGATATCAGTTCAAAGACATACAATGTAAGTGAAGCGAGCGCTAGTTTTGGCTCTATTTGAAGTTGGTATTGCCAAGTATTCAAACAGCTCACGATTCACATAAATAAAAATCGTGCTGTTTAGAACTACGTTTCGTGTAAACTGGTACGGTCTGGATAATGGTTAGATGCCGCAAAGCAAAATATAACAAGTAGCCGTCTTGGGGATAGCTAGTCGTGAAATGTAGCTCCCGCAAGAAACAATAGACGTAAAAGGTTGTGATGATATGAAGAAGAAAGAAAACACAAATGGAAAAACCAGTAATCTAGCATTACATGGTTGAGAGAATATGAGATGTTGCTCAATAAACTACCAAGTATGCATAGCACGTAATTTTCTCTTGAGGTAGTATGGGATTGGTGAGGGGATAGTAGCCAGGTTACATCGAGCCCTTGCTCAGCGGATCATCCATCGAGATGCTCCTCTATAAACTCCCTATCTCGTAAAGTGGATTTCTTCTAGACCTCAAAAAGGCATTTGGCTGTCATGTGCAAACATGTGCGCATTCAATCGTATAACTAAACCGGTGTAGTGTTTAGGTGGTCGAGTATTATGGACGGCGGAAATGTGGAAGAAGTCTAGGAGGAATAGACCAAGCGGAAAGGGGGCCATTTCGGGGACGGGAACACAAGATGCAAACTTACCGGGTGGATGCAGAAAAGGCAGAGTGTGGTCCGGCGACCAGACTGCAGGCAGTATGGAATATCAGGATATTCACAATGGACTATGCGTAGACGGTATGTAGATATACGCCGACAAGCTAATTAGTTAACGAACGAGATACCGATCATAGAGGTACCAAGAAGATTTGAACAGAAAACAGAAATATTCTCAAAACAAAAGAAGGAAATCAGAAAGAAATACGCCACCGGCCATAAAAGTTTGTTGAACCATGTCATCCTATCCGCGTCAACCAAGGCATCCTCCTCCGTCCACCAATAATACAGTCACTCGCCCGAAAACAACGGCATCCCGGCCCCAGAACCCGTCACCTCACCAGCCCCCAACCTATCACTATGGTTCCATCCATGGCCTATTCCAGCAGTATAGTGCCCAATGTAGGTGGAGACGGTTCCCGAGGCCCGTCTGTTCGCCTGGCAGGTCTGGAGATGCACGCACATTGACTTTGAGGATCATCAGACTTGGGTTGGCTGGATGAGGAAATATGGTGACAGGGGGTTGGCGGGCGCTTATCTTGTGGACAGATGGGACTGTTTAGTTTGCGGTTCGTGGTGATGGTTTTGGAGTTTGGAGGATTCTACGACATGTTTGAGATGCGCTGGAGAGTATGAGGTTTACTGGATGGTGGGTTGTCGAGGATTACTTGGGAATGTTTGGTAGCTGGTATTGCATGAGCATGAATGTGAAGCTATAGCTGTGATGTTGGAATGGGAGGTTCCCGGGTGGAGTTATGCCGGGCCCTGGTTTGTGATTGACGAAGTGGGCGGTTAAGCAATTTAAGGAGATTGGGATGGCGATCTTGAACACATGGCATGAGACCGGTTGTATGTATCTATTAAGCTTCCAAGGCTTCTATACATATGCGTGTGTATTTGTACATATGTACATACACTAACATGTATATATGTACAGTCCATCCATCATCATCTATGTATGTACATACATACAAAACCGGTCTCAAAAACCGGTCACTCTCCCATCTATAAAGAGGCCTTCCATCCCCAACATCATCGTCATCACAATCCACAACTCTCGATCCAACTTCCACTTACACAAAACAACGTAACAACCAATCAAATCTCTTCATTCATGCTCCAACCGCCCAGTCCCTCCACACCCATGTTCTCCTTAGAAATTCCAACCAAGCAAATCCATCAAACAAGCGCCGGGCATGGGTAATTGTGGAGCACGCAGATGCGTGAGTTGGATGACATGGTGTGGTATATAGTGGTGGTCGGGTAGTTTAGTAGTAGGGTTGAATGATACATTTAGGTTGTTGTTGTTTGTTCAACCTTCTTCCTTAATACCCTCGGAATGGTACCTTCGAGGTTGGCGATGCCATTTCCATCGGACA
>LCZG01000145.1:0-33645 GCA_001483325.1 Huntiella savannae
TGGCGCCGTCTCCTCCACCTCCCGCCTCGCCCTCCCCAAACAAACATGTACACCGCCACACCCCCTCTAAGTCTTCCCTCCCCTCTAACCCACTACCCACCACCATCGACACTCGCCCGTGGCCCAGCCTCGTCAAATACCAGTTTTGAAGATGCCGATTCAGCAGAGCAAGATCGGCCGGCGAGGATAATAGAGGAGAAGCAGAGACGGTTTGAGCGGGCTAATAAGTTGCTTTTGCAAGAGCGGATTCGGGTGGAGACGAGGATGGAGGCCGAGAGGGTTAGGAGGGCAAGTGGGCAGGAAGGCATCTTGGTTCCTGTCTAGACTTTTGTCATTTACGAGTTTTCTTATTTTCTTTTGTTGGTTGGTTGGTTGGTTGGTCGGTCGGGTTGTTACTTTTTATCTCCTTTGTTGGCGTTTCCGTGCTTGATACCAGACATTTCGTCCTTGTCCTTTGTCATTCATTCTCTTCCTCTTTTTCTACATATCTTATCTCCTTTGTTTCTATCAATCAATATCTGCGTCTCACGGCCACTCTTTTTTACATTTCATTTGTCTACAACAACTACTTCTCTTCTCTTGCACATATCTTTTTCGATTCTTCACCATCAGTGTTCCTCTTCAAATATACACCATTTAATGTTTTTTACATTCCTTCCTTCATCTTCCTCACTCTTACTCTTGTACCACCATCTTCTCTGTATCAGTAGTTCCCTTAAAAATTCATCTCTCTTCAAAACATTACTTGTTTAAACCAAATGACATCCATATATATGTACCGTCTACCTTCTCTTTTCACCATAACCTTAATTACATCCACACACACAACACATTCAACACCAAAATGCAAAACAAGAAAATTCAAAAATGGCCAAGACACAAGGAAATTGAGAGAAAATTGGGTAACATGAGGGGGATACCAAAAAAAAAAGACAAGAGGAAACAAAACAAAATAAAACACCGCAAAATTCACACACCATTCACTCTACTCCCTTAAGAAGCAGCAGCAGGCGCAGCCTCCTCCTTGGGTTCCTCCTTAGCAGCCTCACCAGCAGCCTCAGGAGCAGCCTCGGTAGCCTTATCGGCCTCGGCCTCACCACTGTCCGAAGAGGTCCAGAGAGTAAGGTTGTCACGGAGAAGCTGCATGATGAGAGTGCTGTCACGGTACGACTCCTCAGAGAGGGAGTCGAGCTCGGCAATAGCGTCATCGAAAGCCTGCTTAGCCAGGTGGCAGGCACGGTCGGGAGAGTTGAGAATCTCGTAGTAGAAGACCGAGAAGTTAAGAGCGAGACCCAGGCGAATAGGGTGAGTGGGGGTAAGCTCAGTCTGGGCAACATCGGTAGCGCTCTGTTATATCAATTGTTAGACTTTACTCGCCATCATTTCCAACACAAAAAAAAAAGACTCACCTTGTAAGCCTCGTGGGCAGCAGTAGCAGCACCCTTGCGCTTGTCGCCAGAGGCGAACTCGGCCAGGTAACGGTGGTAGTCACCCTTCCTATAAAACAGTTAGGCCCTTTCCTCTCTCTTTTCCGTTGTGTCCAAACCTACATCTTGTGGTAAAACACCTTGGACTCGCCAGTAGCAGCGTTAGGAATCAGGTGCTGGTCAAGGACATCAAGAACATCCTGGCAAACCTGCTCCAGCTCAAGCTCAATCTTCGAGCGGTACTCGCGGATAACAGAAACGTGCTTCTCAGAACCCTTCGACTCCTCCTTCTGCTCAATAGAGGAGATGATGCGCCACGACGCACGGCGGGTACCAACAACGTTCTTGTAAGCAACAGACAGCAGGTTACGCTCATCAACAGAGAGCTCGCCACCGAGCTTGGCAACCTCCTTCATGTAAGTGACCATCTCATCGTAGCGCTCAGCCTGCTCGCACAGACGGGCGAGGAAGGTCTTGCTATACAGGGAGTTAGTTGTGCTTGTTCCATTATATTCCCTTTGACTCATTGCCGTTCAAAGTGTCGCTGGTACACCCGGGTACAATCATCGTAAGACAAACCTTTCACGCTATACAACAAAATTCATGTTAGCTAAATTCATATAATGCGACAATGTGTTCAGGAGAGAGGGGGTGAACAGGGGCAATATCTGCTGGCTGTATGTGACCGTTATAGTCTTTTCACCGGCCGCATCATGCAATAGCGCCAAAGGGGATGACGAGGCAGTGCCCCATATCCTACGCAATGCAACTGTCCGACGCCGCCGAAAAAAAAAGACTAAACCACGACAACCAAAGAGCTACTATTGCTCACGAGACAAGCCAATTGGAATTAGACGCCACCAACTACTGTACTACAGTAGACACATTCCAAAGAATTGAGGGGTCGTGACCAACATCCGCCCAGTCGCTGGCGTCACAGGCAACCGTGGTAACACGTAATAAGCTACAGCGCAAGGAACAATTGATGCGCTCGCTGACAACGACAAAAAACCCCACGAATTATGCGATACTGAATCTAATCGATTTGGCGACATGCTCCCGTCAAGCTGCCCGTACAATAAAACTTCCAAAGTCGAGCTCTCCCAAGACTGCTCTCGAAAACGGCGTGCTTTCCTCATTGATTGATGGGACCAAAGAGACGGGGGACAAAAAGCGAATTGGTTGAATGGACAGGGTGTAAAAACATACCTCAGTAGCCATTGTGAATATGTGGTGATGTAGTGATTTTTTCGATGACAAAAAAAAGGTTTGAAAAGAATGAAGTGGTGATGCTTCAGAGAAAGATTGGAAAGAGAAAGCTGCGTTGTAGTTGATTGGGAAACTGCAAAGATGGTGATTTTGGTGGAGAAGAAGGAAGAGGAAGAAAAGAAGGAAGAAGGGGGAAGGGGAAAAAGAGAAAAACAAGGCAGAAGAAGATAAGATTTGGTCCAAAACCAGAGAGGAGACACCTAGAACTGAGAGAATGAAGCCTAAAGCCTGATTGCCGTAGGCGCTACTATAGTTTAGAGCTTAAAGCTTTGGAGCTTGTAGAAGGGTCTCTAACCTAACAGCAGACTAGGAGGTTATAGCGGCTATAGCGGGGGAAAAGGGGGCTTGATACGGAACATGCGCTATGAGGGAGGTACAGGTCCACTGAATTTTGGACGTGAGCGAGCTTTGCCGGCGGGGCTTATAGACAAGGCTACGTATTAGGGAGCTAGAGAGGGGTAAAAAAGAAGGAAGTAGAAGCAGAGAAGAAGGCGGGGTTATTCTACGGTATACACACACGTAATGACCAATTGTACGACGGATGGACGAGTATTATGTGAATATGATTACTTTAGACGAATGTTTTTTCATAGTACAAAATTATTCACCAACATTATCACCACATTCATCACCACAAAACAACCTATGTACAAAACTCAAAACCTCACATCCAACTGAGGCACGTCGTCAATCCCCACACCACACACATCCAGGCCGTGCTTTCCCTCGTTGGACGAGCGCGGGCGCACAACTTTGGCGCTTCCCCTCACCATGGTTTTAGGGGGAGGCGAGAAAAGAAGAGACAGTACTATAATCGAAAGACGGGAAAAAGAAACCACCAACGAGTAATGATATCGTCAAATTATTTTCATCCCTTTAGCATCCTCAATAAAACTAAACTGGCCAGTAAGAAAATAAACATCCTATAACCGCTAAGATAAAAGAATCCCAAAACTTCTTCTCTCGTGTGACCCCGCGGAATTCGTAGAACCAATAGAAGCCTAACCGTCCCCCGTCGTCACGTCGACAACACCATCCATCCATCCATCATGAACCTCAAATTCGCCCGTTTCATATCCTTTTGAAACACCGCTACATCCACCATCCATCAAAACAATCCAGTTGAAACCCTTCCATAATCCATCTTCAAACCGGCCACGTCGTCCCGAAATTCCAGCCTCACTTTCTCTGTAACCCTCCTCGCTCATACATAGCTTAGCCGCCCCAAAATCACCTGCCACTTCACCATCTATCATGCTTATGTAATCACGTGTTTACTTGGTTGAGCTTACTCGACCAATTAGCTTTACCCAACACAGAAGCTTGATTGAGTCCGAGGGAGGGGTACTAGTTACTACTGCGTAAAAGGGGAAATGCACAACATACATACGACACACGACCCTGATAAGCCGCTGAATTTAGTGGGCAGGCTGGGAGATTTACACACGTATAACTGGCGGGGGCGGGGTATAAGAACATGTGCACATGGAAAGAAGAAAGCATCGACATATCCGGACTCTCCGAAGTGGAAACCCGCCCCCCTGACACGAGATGAAATATTGACATGCTCCAAGTTTCCGTTTTCCTCAATCATAACAAAAGTGTCACGCGCCAGTACCAGATGAAGTCGCTCGCCGATTATGGACTACTTTCGGAATTTCAAACTCCCATCGAAAATGAGGAAAAAAACTAGGAAATCCCTCGCCTCCTGTCTTCTCTTCCCCTCACGACGAGCGGGGTTTGTAGACCCTATATAACCCTGGTCACGTGGGAGGAGGACGATAGACGGTGGTGGCGGTGAAGACGATGACGAGGTTGAGAAGAGGATGTGAGGATGTAGAGTGTCGAGTGAGATTACTGGTACGTGATGGTGCGTAATGGTGTTGAGTATCGCTTGGTCAAGACTTTATATCTAGCTACAGCTATAACCATATAGACTACCACTCGTCTTATACCGAATAGGGAATACATGTGTATGTAAGCTTGCTGTCTGTCAGCTGTCTATGACATTGTTACGTCCGTGAATTCAACTACATACGTACATACGAGGTTCCTAGGGTCTCAGTCTAGAACTATATATATGACGCCTTTCAGTCACGTTAACAGCTCATTTACGGGACAAACTATCAAGGGTCAATGTAGTTACAGTCAGATGGTCATCACGTCTTGGACCTTACAAAACCACGTCCTGGTCGTTACAAAACCCCGTACTACCAACCAACATCCTCGTAACAACAACATGAATCCCTCCCTGACACTCATCTCTCTACCATATCTCACATGTTCTTAAACTCCTGGTTCAGACATCACAAACTATCTCCCTAGGGAACTTTATACATCACACCCAAACTTTCATATACCCAAGGAACCTAGATATCAGTACCACGGTTATTCCCTCAATGGTAACTTCATAACATGGAACTCCGTCACATATGTTCACACTTTCAAGTACCGATTCCATCATCCCATTCACTACATACTACAAACAAAACATAACATCATAATCTATAACTCCCCCATATCGTCCCCAAACTCATACCCCACCGATCCCATCTTCCAATTTCTCGGATCCCCACCCGGCACACACAACCCCAATCTCCAAAAATAATCCCTATGCGCAAAAAACAACTCCCAGAGCCTCGGAATCCCCACTCCAATAGCCCTCAACTTATCCCGATTCTTCCTCACCCACCCCTCCGCATCTCTAAAGATGCCAAACAGTCCTGTCTCCGTTCTCTCCAACTTCCCCAATGTGAACAGAATACTCTTCGCCTCCTCATCCCCCGCGATACAAGACCCGTCACGTTGTCCAGTACATATATGCACGTCGCGGAGGTCAGGGTATAGCTCGGCTTTGGAAATGAAGATTTCGCCGCCGTGTGGCGTGTACCCCCATTCTGTGGGGGGGAGGAGGGGGACCGGGTCGTCGGCGTGGGTTACTCTGCGGAATGGAGCGCCGGTTTCGGGGTTGATGGTGTCTAGGGAGAAGACTCGATCGATTAGGTCTGCTACGCCTTGGTTTCCCACACGAGGTTCGCCAAAGGTTGTTGTGACGGTGTCTTTCCAGCCTAGACCGAGTCGGAGTTCCAGAGAAGCTAAAGCTGCTACGGCACCGCCGAGACTGTGGCCTACCAAGTGGATAGGATAATCCGGATATTTCTCACGGAGATCTTTTAAAGTCGGAAGAACAACCTCCTTCGCCTCTTGCCATGATTGATAAAACCCCGAATGCACCGTACAATTATCACACCTAAACTTCTCCTCATCCCCCTCATCTGGTACCGGATACGGCTTATACTCCTGTGGCACCGTAGTCAAATCCACCACCGTATTAGTCACGCTATACGTCCCTCTAAACGCCACTACAATCTCCTTTTCCTTGCCATTATTAACGGCAATATATCCACAGCTATCACTCATCATGATCCCCGTATTCCACGTCTTCACAAGCCGTAAATCAGGAAACTCCCGACAGCGACTGGCGCATTGAAACGGCTTACTGATCCCGGATGTCCCAACGCAGTAACTGACGTCCACCAACCGGGCCATGCGCTCAAGGGAAGTGAACAAGCCCGGGGAAATTGACGGGGGTGCTGGTTCCGGAGCCAATGGTTCCACTGGCGCGGCGTTGTCGAGGGGATATACTGATGCGGAAGCGGGGACGATGTGGAGACCCGCTAGGAGACCCACTATGACGGTGTTCTTCATTGTGTGATGCGATGCGACGAGATGCGCTGACGTTGTAGTAAATATATGCTTAACCGAAAAGAAGAATAAGAAAGCCCTCCAAACAAAAAATTAAACTTAAAAAAGAAGAGAAAAGAATCAACCTGAAATCGCCGCCAGCAGTCAAAAATCAGACAAAACGCAAACTGTTTGCCCAACAAATTCAAATCTCCAAATCCAAGCCCCCATCCAAAAACCTCAAAACTCGTCATAGACGACATGAAACCTGAACCCTAGCTTAGGGTCTCTTTGTTCCTGCAGACTTCCGCATTGGGATCAGGACAAAGGAAGGGGGTTATTTTGGATCGTGGAGACGGGCGGTGTTGGGATATTTTTGACCCTTTTGGAAGTGTATGTATGTATGACGATGATATGGGATCGTGGATGTGGGGCGTTCTAGGGAGAAGTGCCGTTGATTGGGGTGGTGTTTACGGACGGACTTGGAATGGACACGGCAGGATGGGCGGGCCGGAATGCGGAGACGGGGTAACTGTATTTTTTGGGGGATTTACATTGTGGGGGTCACTTTGGGAGGACGTTGTTTGAAGATGATGTGATTCAATTTCTATGGATATGTAACAATTGCGAGCGAAGAAAAAAACCAGTCATTAACATTACAATACGCCAGATGCTTACACTGCATATTTAAACGGCGGTAGGCACCAGGCTGAAGAAAGTACCATCGAGGGTAGCATCGTAGCAGAAGAGTTCTTCGTCGTCGTCACGCTTGGCGACAGTGTGGTTGGTTGTGCCTTCCACCTCGCAGGTGAGTGAAAGAATGGCACTTCCGCTGGCTTCCCAGGTAGCGGTACTATTTCAAAAACCGGTTAGCATATCTACCATTACCAAATGGATGTCTTAACCAACTTACCCATTGTTCAAGCACGCCTTCTGAACCATGGTAATCTTGGTGCCCTTGAAAAGGAACTGAGCCCATTCACTATCGCAAGCCCAGCGGTCCGATTTCCCGGTAACAGGCACAGCTACAGACGAAGAGTTCCACGCGCAGCGGATGGGGTCCAGGTCGGTGGAGTTATCGGCGGCGAAGGGCTGGTACTCGAAAACAAAAGAGGTGAAGGAGGTGCCGTTGTCGATGGAGTGCGAGCCGAACTTGGAGATGGTGTAGGTGTCGGGGAGGTCGTCGCTGGTGCAGCCGGTTTGACGGGGGACTACTGCGGCGGCGGCGGCGGCGGTCACGAGGAGGAGGATGTTGGAGAGCATTTTGGTAGCTGGGGGTATTAGGATATTAACGGGGTGGAGATGGTATGATGCTGGTGTGATTGGTGTAGATATGTACTGAAGATTGGTTATCACTTTAAACAAACGAATGTAATGTGCAGCAAAGATGATGTAAAGAAAACTGAATGAATGATATTCTTACATGTTCCTCCTCCCAAACATAAACGGGACAGTCCCCCTTCTTATATTCATACCATGATGTCAGTAGCCACTGTGCATAAAGTCTCACTCGGCCCCACACAACCACACTAACCCACCCAATCCTGTTCCTGGCCAACTGCAGATCCCTCCCGGTCTAACAAAGCACTCCGCCACCACCCCCGAATTTCCAGCTATGCTGCCGAAACTAGCGTAACCGTCCCTTAACTAAACCACAAGTGAATCCTACGTAGACTCCTCTCTCATCCATTAGACTACATGTGAATTCCGAGTTGGCTGGCTAGGACGTGTCCGTTACCTATGTCGGTGATGGGCTCGGGAGTTCTTTCGGATGGCGGTGTTAGGGGGTACGAGGCATGAGTGTTGGTAATGTGCTTGTTTCTATCTTTACATACATATGTACGTATGTCTAGTGTACAATTCATCAAAAGAGGTTGGTTAACTCCCAACTACTGTTGTTTGTCCATTACCCACTCACACTTGGGACACACAAACGTCGATCACCAGTACGATTGGCGAGTGAAATCTCCCTTTTGAGCGCCATTGTACAAGGGCCACGCAAACGCTATAATTATCCTAACCAACCGCCATCCAAAAAAGCGCCATTCGAAACACCAAATCTCTTCAGCCACTATACCAACAAACAACCTGATAGTTCTATGCCATTTCGGTGCCGACTTACACACAAGAGCTGTTCCGAATCATTCTTGTTTGCTTACTATCCGTGTTCAAGACCTTTTGAACAAAGAAGTGTCCTAAGCCTTCTTCCGCCTCTTCACGGTTTGTTAGAACATCATCCATCGCGCTGGTCGACTACTTCTGCATCTATCCGAGACTACCAAACTAGTTGTATCTTACCGCTCCTTGTGTACATACATACATATGCCCCCCTCAAACGACTCGTCTTCACAAGACAATCGTCACCAAACCCATTTGTTTCCTCCCTTTTCTTAACGAGACTACCATCGTAAAGGCTTGGCATACGTCAATTAACCCCATTCGTGTAAATGTCACCCACGTCATCCATGTCCAAACAGGAAAACAGCCCACCCAACATGCCCAAAATAGGAGGTTCTTTACCAACCTAGCCGATGTTTGCCTGTCAGACAGTTTTGTCTTGTCTCGTGTGTGTACTTTTCAATGACGGTTTCTCTACAAAGGGCTTCTATGTTTCGCGCATTGAATTGGAAATGCAGCCATAATAAATCATGCGCGATACTTTATTCTCGGGAGACAACTAATGGCGATAAACTGAAGTTGTCCTCGAAACGGGTATACCGTCGGGAATTACGCGGTCCGCCGAGTTTTGTACGTCGCCAGCCGCAACGGTATTCCCGTCCATCAAGTCTCCGACCTGCTTACCCGCCGTCGGGGGAAAGAAAGGGGTAATAAATATATATATCCACATGTGCATGTGTATACAAACATATACATCCATACTCTTTTAATGCACCGCCTTCTATCTCCCAACTTCTATAAAAAGATAAACCAGTAGCAAACTAGACCCTCTTCGTCCTATCGCATGTAAGCCTACCTACATATGTATGTCGTAGCATCACGGCCCCAGTCACACAACTGGCTGCAGAAACGAGGAGGCCGACGGCCGGACACGAACAACGTGGAATTTAATCCGCTCTCATCAACCAATAGCTTCGTCGTAACACCAGACATGTCTCCTACAGTTATATGCGTCCCGCATCGTCCCGGCCTACATCATCCATAGGGTTAACAGGGTTCCATACATAGAAAAAAACGCCACAACAACGCCACACCCCAGACCTACCCACACGTGACCCAAAACCCACAACAGTCAAAAATATCCCTGCGAAAAAAGTCTCCTGCCCCACCTTTCTCACTAGTCTGGGCTCTGGGAAAATTTGGGGGTAGTTTTTGACAAAACGGCTTTGAAGAAAGCGATTCCAGAAAAAAAAGTATCATCGAAATCAACCCGGTTCGACGACACATCATCAAAAAATGTCTAAGGAGGCTTCCATCCGCACTGGTCTTGCCACTGGCTTGAACCACGGTCACGTACGTGTCGAAGTCTCACCTCTTGGAGGATCTCTGCCGCCCGCCTCCGAACACCAGCGTCGTTGAAGGTGATTTTGAATTTTTCCTTGGAATTTCGTCTATATGATGAGTTTTTGAGGGGGATTTCAAGATATCTTTGATGAGCGGTGTTGCAGGATGGACGAATCGATATCGGAACGAACGATGAAAGACGACAGATCGACTCTCGACAAGTCTATAAACGACTCTTCGACACCGACCAGCCCTATAAACGGGTTCCGTCGACGTACACCGGCCCTATGAACGGGTCGCTGTATAAACGCCAGTCCGATAGTCTTTCTTTCCTCGCTCGTCCCGATATCGACCCGTTCATCTCTGCCTGGGCCCTCACCCGCAGACGATGGACGCTGACTCGCCACCCAACAATATAGAAGACCACCCCCCGCGTCCAGAAGGCTCGTATCTCCCGCACCAAGGGTCACCTGAGCAAGCGCACCGCTTTCGTCCGTGACGTCGTCAAGGAGGTCGCTGGGTAAGTTTTTTTTTTTTTTTCCATACTAGTGTTATATTCTGGTATCTGTTTATCCAAGAAAATCAAACTAACCAAAATCTCCCGCAACCAATAGCCTCGCCCCCTACGAGCGCCGCGTCATCGAACTTCTGCGCAACTCCCGTGACAAGCGTGCCCGTAAGCTCGCCAAGCGCAGACTCGGTACCTTCGGTCGTGCCAAGAAGAAGGTTGACGAGATGCAGCGTGTCATCGCCGAGGCTCGCCGTGTCGGCCACTAAACGCCTCACCTAAGCCTTTCCTTTTCTAATCTGTCTGCTTGACCTCCGCCGTGGTCTTTTAACCGGATCGTATGTGGGGGTTGAGATATCAGAATGGCTTGGAGAAGGGGGATTGGGGAATTGGGTTGACAGCACAAAAACAAATGTAAAAAGATTATTGAGAGTGTTTTTTAACTGTGGTTTTGTTGATTTGTGTAGACATTTTCATGTCTGTTAATGAGTATGTTATGACATTCTGTATACTGTGTAATGTGTCTATGATTCCATGTCACTGGGTCTCCTACTTCTTTCCCATCTTAAACCATTTCGGCGGTCCTCCCGTCTTCTTCTTCTCCACAACCGGAACCTCCTTCTTGACAACCTCATCCGCCTGCACCACCGTCCCTTCCGGAATCTTAACCTCAATCTCTTTAGCCAGTCCTCTCGCCTCATCATTCAAAAACGGGACTCCCTTAGCCTTTTGAACGACATCCTCATCCCAAACCAACGTGACAACCACTCCTCCGGAAAGTCCATACTCTTTAATCAAAGTCCGCTCATCGTCCTGAACCACATTCTTCCCAGGTAACAATTTCAACCGGAAACTCCACTCCGGATTCGCCATGACGCCTCTAATAGCCTTGTGCAACATGGCTCCCGTCGCCGCAGTATCCCATGTCCATTGCGCAGACGTATTGTCCGGGAAACGGACCTTTGTCTTGACCGAAGATATCGAAGCCAATTTGGCGGCCTTTTCGGCAGATTGTTGGGCTAGTTCGGCGTCTGAAAGGAGACGTTTGTTGTGAGATTGTTTGGTCAGGGAAGCTTGATGGGCTTTTAATTGTGCGATTGATGGGGTATCGTCGTTGTCGGTAAAAGGGAGAGTGGCGCTAAGTGGAGTAGATGATGATGGAGCAGCAAAGATAGTCATTTGTGGTGCGGCCGGGTCGGCGGTCGTTGGTTCCGGAGCCGGAGCCGGAGCCGGGGTATCCGAGGCTGATGGTGACATCGATTCCTCCGGTGTAGGCTGCGCTTCAAGAGCCACCGTCACCGGTTCTGGAGCCGACTCAACAGCAGCCTTTTCCGCATGTTCCCTATCCGCCTGCAACTCCTCCTCAGCCGCCATCTTAAACAACGTGCCCACAGTTTCCAAAGCTTCCACCAACGGGACTCCCGTTCTCCTAAACTCCAATCTCATAAGAACATTCCCCCCACCAAATCCCAATTCTCCCAAACTCTTCGCCAGCGTTTCGAAACCTCGTAACTCCCGTCCCATGACATTCACCACTGGTTCTTCATACATTAACTGGCCCTTCCCTTGCCCTTCCATAACCGGGACTCCGCGCGCCGTGATGTTCACGGAGCGGCCTTGAGCGGCTGGACCGGACTCGGCTTGTCGGAGGACTTGCCATAGTGAGAGGTCAGATGGGTACTTTGCAATGATGCGACCGGCGGGGAAAAGGGATGCTTCTGGTTGTGGGAGGGCGAGCGCAACGGTTAGGGCGGTGGGCGTGGTGGAGCGGAGTGTTAAATTTAACTTGGCACCCGGGGGAAGAGCAAGTTGGCGGAGCGGGGCGGTCAAGTCTAGGGGCTTTTTATTATGTCTAGGAGATGTTAATGGTGAGTCGTAGATACAGCGGAAGTGTGACGTACCGGAGTTGATATTTGACTGGGTCTAAATTAAACTTCTCACATGCTTGGCCGAGTACAGTAGTCAGGTACGTCGCAGGGGTTACTTTAATCTGTACGCGACGAAGGTCGCCAGAAATAACCCAAACATTAGAAGACATTTTAGCTGTACTTCATACACTAGTAAACAGGAATCCAACTTGTCGCAACGTCCAAGACAAAGTGAGGTTGAAGATGTCTGATTTATACCCCGCTAGCATATGTAAAGAAGACGCTAGAACAATTCAAGACAACGACTGTCTTTCTAACTCTGGTGCCTGGAATGATAAATCAGGTACATATACACACGTAAACAACTAACTCCAAATCCAAGTTTACACATCAAACTTTAGTAATTGTAATCATTTCTAGTCCCATCTCACCCACTCTCCCCCGCCCATCATCCCCCACAACCCGTATGACGTCCATAGACAAAAACCCTAACAACCCCTCATTTCTCCCGAAGAATACCCACCAAACCCATCTCACGCCTCGTCACGCCTGTCCTGCCTTGCTCTGTTTAGGGTATAACCCAGCGAGCTATGGGGAGCTTGGGAGGGAACATTATCGACGTAAGCTCGCGAGGAGCCTTGGTGTTGACACGGCATTGATGAAGACTTGTGAATGACTTTGTTACAATTTTGATTTGCTACTTTTTTTGAGATTTGTTGTCATTGTGAGTAGATAGTTGCTACACGATTGGAATACACACGATACATAAGATACCATGGTAAGTAACCCCATCTCGCTCAATGCCCCTCACACCCCGCCTCGTCTCGCTCAGCTAACTAACTAATCATCTACAGTCCTCCCCCTTCTCTATCAGTATGTCTCTTCCGCTCGACCGCTTAGCCACTCAACCCATCTAACCCCCCTCATCAGACGGTGGCGCCTGCGTCGCCATGGTCGGCAAAGACTGTGTCGCCATAGCCTGCGATCTCCGTCTCGGTCTCCAAGCCCTCACGGTCTCCAACAACTTCCCCAAAATCACCCAATACAACACCGTATTCCTCGGTCTCACCGGCCTCGCCACCGACGTCAACACCGTAAGCGATGTATTCCGCTACAAAACCAACATGTACCGTCTACGCGAAGAGCGCCCCATCGCCCCACGCACCTTCGCCAACCTAGTCTCGTCTACCCTCTACGAGCGCCGTTTCGGCCCCTACTTTGTCAGCCCTGTAGTAGCGGGGTTGGATCCCAAGACCGGTCAGCCGTTTATTTGCGGTTTTGATAGTATTGGGTGCATTGACTTTGCAAAGGACTTTATTGTTTCGGGGACGGCCAGTGATCAGCTTTTCGGCATGTGCGAGAACCTTTGGGAGCCGGATCTGGTGAGTTTAACATTGCATGTGAAAGAGATTCAAAAACTACAGTTACTGACGTGCTACTCTATGAAATAGGCCCCCGAAGACCTCTTCGAGACTATCTCCCAAGCCCTTCTCAACGCCGTCGATCGAGATGCCTTGGCCGGTTGGGGTGCCCACGTTTACATCATTGAAAAGGACAAGGTAACCAAGAGATTACTCAAGGGCAGACAAGACTAAATTTTTTGCTTTTCACACTCATGGCCCCTTCAACCAGACAACCATCACTATCCACTTTTAGTAAATACGATAATTCATGACCAGATTCACAACTTCAATAAATCTCAATAAAGTGTACATTTATTTTGGTATCTTCATATCTATCAACAACCTACTTTATGCTTACAAATAAAACACAAATTTACATACACCATGTGAACCTTGGTTACACTTAGTTCTTCTTCTTCTCATCAGACACCGTCGAAACAGCAGCCTGCATGAAGAAGTTTCTCTCAATGACCTTGAGGATTTCATCAATGACAATGACCGGCGCGCTAATAACGAGCACAGCCTTCCACTCATTCCAATCCAAAGGCAAAATCGCAAAGAGAGACTGCAAGAAGGGGATGTAGAGAAGAGCAAAGTGCAGCGCCATAGACAAAAGAACGGCGTAAACAAGAACCATGTTCTTCCACAGAGGCAGAGTCAACAGAGATTCAGAAGAAGAAAGCGCATTCATAGCGTTGAACATCTCGATAGTGACAAGAATTGACAGAGAAACAGTCGAGGCGGACTTGGCAAGATCGTTGGAGAACATCTCACAGCCAATTTCAGGGAAGTCAGTACTGCAGCGGTGGAAGTGACGAAGGTGGTTGAACGAGATTTGGGGACCAGCCTCGTTGTACATGAACCACCAGGCGTAACCGGCAACAGTAGCAATACCAACATAGGTACCAATGACCAGGTAACGGAAGAACAACCAGCCACCAATCAAAGCCTCATCACGCTTGCGCGGGGCTCGTTTCATGATATCATGGTCAGCGGGGTTGAATGAAAGAGCAGTAGCGGGAAGACCATCGGTAACCAAGTTGACCCAAAGCAACTGCACGGGAATCAGAGCTTCGGGCATACCAAGAGCGGCAGTAAGGAAAATCGAAACCACTTCACCGATGTTGGACGAAATCAGGTACCGGATGAACTGCTGGGTGTTGTTGTAAATCGAACGACCCTCTTCGATAGCACTCTCAATCGTGGCAAAGTTGTCATCAGCAAGAACCATGTCAGCAGCCAACTTGGCAACGTCAGTTCCGGAACCCATGGCAACACCAATATCAGCCTTCTTGAGGGCAGGGGCATCGTTGACGCCATCACCAGTCATGGCAACGACCTCACCGAGGCTCTGAAGAATATCAACCAGCTTAGACTTGTGACCAGGCTCGACACGTGAGAAGAGAGAAGCACGCTTGGCGGCCTCAATCTGTTCAGATTCACTCAGGTTATCGAATTCACGACCAGTGTAGCTCTTTCCGGTAATATCCTCTTCGGGAGTGAACACACCGATTTGACGGCAGATGCTCTCGGCAGTGTTACGGTTGTCACCAGTGATGACAATAACACGGATACCGGCTTCCTTGCATTGGCGAATGGAGTTAGCAACTTCGGGGCGGGGAGGATCCATCATACCGACCAGACCAATGAAGGTCAGGCCCTGTTCAATCTGAGCGTAATCGGCAGTAGAAGCAGCGGACTCCAAAAGGGGGTTACCAGAAACATCATCAACAGCAGCCACGGCAATGACACGGAGGCCTTGGTTACCGTACTCGGTAACAGTGGTGTTAATGAAGGCGGAGAGCTGGGCGTTAAGAGTAACCTTGGTACCAGAAGAACCCAGAACAGCGTGAGTGCAACGTTCCAGAACCGACTCGGGAGCACCCTTGACAAGGAGTCTCTTGTGCGACCCAGACTTAACAACAACCGACATGCTCTTGCGATCACGCGAGAACTCAAAAGTGGCCAGGCGGGGGTAGTGCTGCTCGTAAATCGCGCTGGCAAAGTTGGTGCTTTCCAGGGGAGTAGCAGATTCGGGGGCGACAGGACCAAGCTTCTCAGCCAGAACACGCAGGGCACCCTCAGTGGGCTCGCCGATGCTGGTGAAAGTGGAGGTAGCGGTGTTGTAATCAAGGCGAGCATCGTTGCAAAGAGCAGCAACTTCGGCAATTTGGCGGACAGTAACAGAGTTCTTGGTGATATCGTGAATGACCTGGCCGTTGCTGAGAACTTCACCGCGGGGGGCAAAAGTAGAACCCTTAATGTCGAGCTCCTCCAAGCCAGAGCCAGTCTCGGAAAGGAAAGCAACCTTGTTAACGCTCATCTGGTTGGTCGTCAAGGTACCGGTCTTGTCGGAGCAGATCACACTGCAGCTTCCCAGGGTCTCAACCGAGGGAAGCGAACGAACTACGGCGTTCTTGGCAGCCATCTTACGGGTACCAAGAGCAAGGCAGGTGGTGATCACAACGGCAAGACCTTCAGGAATAGCAGCGACACCGAGAGAAACGGCAATCTTGAGGTAGTAAATGGCACCCTTGGTGAAGCTACCATGCGAGGGGTCGTTAAAGTTGGGGATGTTGATGAGCCAGACGAGAATGCAAATGACGGTAATGACCTTGGCCAGACTGTCACCAAAGTCGTCGAGCTTTTGCTTCAGGGGAGTAGGTTCGGAGATTTGCGCGGTAATGCTTTCTTGGATGTCACCAATGGCGGTGTTGGAACCGGTCTGGGTAACAATGGCGTGGGCGCGGCCGGTGACAACGGTGGTACCCGAGAACAGCATGTTGACCTGATCCTGAAGAACAGCCTTCTCATCAATCAAGACAAACTCTTCATCCTTACCGACACTCTCACTTTCACCAGTAAGAATAGCCTGGTCAACCGAAAAGTTGTTCGAGTCGATAGAAATCAAGCGGCAATCAGCGGGGATACGATCACCAACTGAAACAGTGATGATATCACCGGGGACGAGTTCGTCGGCCTTGAGGCGTTGGATTTGACCGTTACGGAGGACATTGGCTTCGTTGGCAGAGTACTCTTGAAGAGCAGCAATGGCCTTTTCGGCACTACTTTCTTGCGAGACACCGACGACGGCGTTGAGAATAAGGATCGTGAGGATCTGCGGTGACATTGTTTGTTAGTTGTGCGACGGTAGTGGGGTAGAGATATACGTACGACAGCAGGGTCGACAAAGGCTCCGAAACCACCTTCATCCTCGAACAAAGCGAGGACAAAAGAGACACCGGCAGATCCAAGAAGAATCAAAACCAGTTGGTCTTTAAATTGCTCCAGAATGAGCTCCCAAATAGGCGTAGGAGGCTCCTCGGGAATAGCTGCATAAGAAAGGCGTTAGTACCAGGACAACAATTATGTCGTGGTTGCGTCACTAGAGCTTACCATTGCGACCATGTTTGGCGCGAAGATCAGTAACTTGTTTGTCGTTGAGGCCTTTTTCGAGGGTGACGTCGAAGGCGGCCAAGACCTCGTCAATGGGTCTGGCAAATGCGCTTTCCATTATGTGTTGCCTCTGGGGCGGTAGTTTAGATAAGAGCAATGTGAAACTTGAAAAGACAGTTGTAGAGTTCAAGACTATTAGAACAGGTAACTCAGACCGCGGCGCAAAGCATTAGATCCCCGCAGGAAGGTTGTCGAGAATCGTGCTAACTAATGCTTGATCCTCAACTGCAAGGCCTGAAATGTGGGCTGGTCTATTGTTGATATCGCGATAAACAAGACTACGCAAATGACAAAAACAAATAACAATATATCAAGAGCACAGCTCAGATTGATCCGGAAAATGGATTTTTTACAGTACTGAACAAGTTTCAAAAACACAACTCGATTATCGTGACCTTGTTGTCCTTTGTCAATTTTATGTGAACGTGTCGTTAATTTAGTAAGCTGATAATGGCTAAATCGGGTGGCAGAAACAGGCGGTGAGCTTAATAATGCCGTATTGCCGCTCTCACCGCCTACTAATAGAGGAATGTGGGGTCAGTGCTATGTCTGTTTTGGGAAGTTGAGTTTCTTTTTGAGTTTTGGGAATTGAGAGCTGATTACTTTAAGCGGAAGTTTGTTTTATGTGTAAGATAGAAAGCTCTAGAATTGTCAGATAGAAGAGCCGCATATGTTTGTAGAAACATTGAGGATGATGTGCGTGGGAGAATCGCGAAGCTTCTTACAAACTTCTTTTACACATACCGTGTTGTTCTCTGGCTCGTCGAACCATGACGGTGTGTCGGGATTCTGTACCATGATTGGTGGGGCAACTAGTTCATTTGTAAGCAGTTCTCTGCAGACTTGGTAAGCGAACCTACAAACAACGTGAATTTCCTTTTTAGGTGCGTGTGTATGTACATACACATGCGTATGTGTAGAAACGCATGTAGCCTTGCTAGCCAAATACTATAGCCAAGCAGCCAGTGAGTTCGTAAATGCGCTGCCATCTTTTCAGCCTCGTTTCTGGCATGGTGTTAACTTGGTGCAACGCTTAATACGAGGGAAGGATGCATGGTATGGTATGTATGTATGATGTCAAGGGTTAAATACTGACGTTGATAACCCTACTGTTGACCCATTGACATGATCGAGTTCCACCAACTTTTTGAAGACTATACAACGTCTCAGCCAGAGAACCCGTCACACGTTTTGATTCTCCACAAATTACGCATTTTATGCAATTTGAACAAAAACGTTTTCCGGCAAAAAGTGAAATTTGGAAGAGAGAAAGTGGTGAGCACGGATGCGGCACAGTCATAGGACAGAGAAAGCGATTAATGAGTCCTGAAACACGGCCCCGGGGTTTCTGTGAACAGAAGATGGCAAATGTCGTCTATTTAGACAGGTGTTTGCATCGTCATTGCCAACACAGAAAAATGTTTCCTTTAATGACAAGCTGTACGAGGCTAACGCGGGGCAGGATCGGCTTAGCTTATATCCCACGTTATGTATGAGCCATTTCTTTTGATCCTCTGTATTCCGTGTGTGCTCAAGTCTGAGACGACGTACTCGTTCACCTAGACTCCGCCCGTTACTAAATATGCTTGTGTATCTCTACTTTAGCAATGAGCGAGACGAGGCGCGGCTGGATCAGCTGTGTGACGGAGGCCACTAGCGCGAAGACGGAGCGGGTGAGATGTGGAACCGGACTTTGCTAGATTTGACCCGGAGAACCAGGAACCAGATCAAATCGGAGACGACGGTCTCCGCGAGCCGATGGTGCTAGAGTATAGAAGAGAGTACAAAATGTCTTCGGATTCCCCAACCTCTGTTGAACAAGATGATGCGACGTCTGTCCAACGTACTGCGTGGACCCTCATGGTAAATCGCCACTGCAATACGACATTGGCTATATGCACAATTATTGGATAGACCGTGCTTTCAATATAACCACCTCAGTCAGTTGCTGCTAGATCGGCGTCGGAACGCGGGACGAATTCGCTTGTTTTAGACAGGGATAAGTCCTGTCACTATGATCCCCGGATTTTTCCCAATTTTTTCCTAGTGCGGCTGTCATGAATCGGGTTTGTTGTAGACGGCTCCCGGCCGGTACATGGCCAAACCATGAAGAAACAAGACTCGACCAGTAGTTCTTGAACCACCAACTACCGCCACGCAAGCGACCGATGTATGGTACCCGTTGAAACATGATTTGTGGGGCGGACAGGGCGGTTCGTGTTCGCATGTATTGCACATTATGTATGTCACAGGCAAGATATACTGTGGGTGGGAGAGCATGTCTTGGATTCGAATGTGGGTTAGCTTGCTGTGGCTGGGTCTAGACGTGAGAGCCAGTGGATTGGAACGTCTGTCGGACCAAAGGGAGGGCGGCACTGTGGCGTTGACTAGCTACGTTGCGAAAAGCTTTCGGTGTGGACTATATTTTTCACGATACCCCAAAAAAGGATGCGTATTAATGGGTTCACAGCTGCTCCCTCATCACCACCCCTCCACAGTCTATACTTTTCTTGAAACTGATTGGTCACTAGTACGGTTATGATAGGATCAAATGGGTGGCAAAATTGAAGGGTGTTAGTATCCTGATTCGGGAACGGGCATGCTTCAGGGTTACTAGCACTTGTCTTTACCCTAGACATGGCTTTCTCGTTCGTCTTTTGTCTTGTGTGGGGTGACTTTGGACTGAGAGGGAGACTATTAGGCAGAGATTCAGAGATTGTTACACCACATAGAGAGCGCCCTTTTCTAGACGGCACAATGTAACTTCTACGCCACACCTGAATCACTGCAAAAGCAAAGACGCGAGGAGATTCCGCAGAAGATGCAGCAAGAGGCGTTGAGAAGACGCCATTGAGGGCGTCGAAGAGGCGTTTGACACGACAGACGCATGCGTTTAGATTTATAGTATAGATAGGGCTTACGAACTACGTAGTATGGAATCTACGAGGAAACAAGAGGGAGGAAGAGGGGCTGAAAGAGTGGCGCATTGTGTCCTGTATTGTATGTACGAAGCCAGTTCCGGTCACGGATACAAGTCATCAGAACAGGAAGGGGATGAAGAGACATTAGGCACGGACGGAGGTAATAGAAGCAGGTGTTCACGTGGCCGGCGCTCGGGTTAGGGGACGTTTGAGTGTTTTTGATGACCTCGTCATGGTTTTACGTGGGGTATTGGCGAGGGACCGATGTTTAGACGGGTCGGATGAGACCGTAACTTTGATGGGCCAAGTAGCATCAGAAGACAACCCTTTCGATTTGCGTGGTTGCGTGTTTCTTCTACTTTGGGATACCTTGATTTTGTTCTATAAGCTTTGACCAAGACTACTTATAAACAAAGTGTTTGCTTATTTGAAAAGTGTTAAGAAAGGGCATTCCCGATAGTTGTGTATGCATGTATGCATGTCAAGCCAACCTCAATGTCTTGTGTACATTTTGTACACCAATTCTACAATATAACTGGCTGTACTTTTCAGGATTTTCTGCAATTACCGCCCACACCATCTTCAAAGTCTTTCACAATCTGTGCCGCAACTCTCCTAACCCGCCGCATCACTGTGCCGCTTAGCATTTCCATAGGGCTTACCTGTTTTCTCACAATTATATTGTCAGATGGAGCATTGGCCTCTCGTGCCCGGCATCTGTGACGCAGTTGATTTTTCGACTAATTATGGCCCTGGTCATTGTGAAAATATAGAGAACATATGTAGGAGGTCATGCCGTGACGATGTAGGACGTTGCTGCGAGATTTAATATTGGCTAATTGTATGGTTGTTGACTATGTCTTGGTCGCAACCACCACACCATGTGGTGGATGGGAACTTGGTTGACTCTCAGCTGCTCCAGTTTCGACATGCCTACGCAAACCCGCAACACAAAAGTCGAGACGTCACTGCACAAACGTCTCTCCTGTGGGTACGGTATCCCTTGAAAGGATGCTCCCGGTTCCTCTAGGTCCCTTGTCTCTATGTCCCTCTCACTCGCCGAGTCCTTTGGCCGCGATGAGAATCGAAACTTGAGACAGCCGCTCATGGCCATCTCTACATAACTCCCATGCTCAGTAACCTACCAGCCTCTCAAAAGTTGCCACCTCCCAGATGTCAGCGTTACAATATCGTGTTCAGCGTCACTGCAGACATGGTACTGAAGCTCGCATCAAACAATTCATGCCGGCATAAAGCCCCACCACGAGTACCTTCAATTCATTAGCATCTTGTTAGGATGTTCAGCCGGAAAAGCCATCACTTTGAATGGTTCCTGCCGAGTTCATGTGCTTCCCACCATTTGGATATAACATCCCATCCATCGCTATCGTAGCTCAAATAGCCCATGCTTGTTTTCTCCATCTATTCTCGTGCTGTGCCCTATGATCCGGGCCCATTAGTCCATTCTTCCATTCTGTGTTTCCAGGCACCGAAAGCCGTGCTTTCTTTACTGTGCCTTTGTTGTTGTTAATGAAATTTGTTGGTTCACGTTGCGTTGTATATTGTATATCACCAGTGGTTTCCTCACTTTCACGTCTGCCGGTGCGGACCGTTCTTGTCTTTTTCTGTTTCTTCCTTCTTTCTTCTTTTGCTTCCTGCAGAGTGACCAGACCAAAAACTCCACCCTTTTGTCATCCCCCGTGCTGTCGCTATCCTGCCACGCCACATTCCGCTCGTTACATCTCTTACAAGCCCAACCTCTGACTTAGTTCCTCTTGGGCTCTGCCTTCCTCATATATCGACATCCGCACTTTTGCCGTTCGCTCCTTCTGAAATTGTATTTCCTTCTTGCCCTGACCAGAAGTATTACATATACATATGCACATAGACTACCGCAGATTTTGCCTGCTGCTGTATGGTCGATTCACGTTCTTTAATTCTCTTTTGTCATCACCACTTCTAACCATCACCGCCTCATCCGTGTTGGTATATTACTTCGCTTCATCTGACGCACCTCTTTTGCTTACTTTTGCCGATTTCAAAATCTCCGCCAAAACTACTGCTACACCACGCCAAGTCTTACATACGTCAATCAACAATATCTAATAGCCTCGACTTGTCGACACTTTTCACTCATTATCATCGCCTTTAGTTGAGGGTCTGTTATATCGCTATCCGATTCATGGACAGGCCCACTTACGGCAAACACAATTAATCATTATTATCAACTCTCCGCCCCCAGAAGCAGCCCCGATCGAGCAAATCCCACATCCGCCTCGCTGTGCATCTCGATCGTCGGCTTCCCTGTCTGTTTGCCAATTGTACATATAATACGTTTCGTCACTTGTCGTCTGTCACCTGCCGGTACTTTTCCTCAGTCGCCTTATCAATCTGCCGGGTTCTCGAACTTCTCTTTGCCAGTCCCAGAACATAAAAATACTCCGTTCTTGACTCCTGCAACAATAATCCTTCTATCTCGTCTTGGACCGTTCCTTGCTACTGGCGTTGCACTCATCGTGCCCCCCACCCCGGGTGTTTTTGGTGCACCGGCAAGCGCCTTATACCACCTTTACTAGGTTAGTTGTACCCCTCACTGCGACCACGGCTCGTTGCTGGGCCATGCATGTGTGTGCTCGACACCGTCTCACTGGCCGTCGTGTTTTCCCTTGTTCTTCCCCCTGGTGCGGCTTTTGTCCTCTGGTCTTGCCGGATTTTATACTCCCTTGATGCACATGCAAGATTGTTTAATTCATTCTCGACATTGTCCTGGGTTGTGGTGCAATTCTCCATCTGAAAAAAAGTGTCCGTTATGAGTCCACGCCCACACCCCTTGACTTGGCAGTATCCCTATAATCTGCTGGTACCGGGAGAATTGACAGCACAGAGGGATAGCCAATGGCCGTTTTTAGAACACTCACCGATTTGATCTCCTTCCCCCCCTCTTCAGAAAGTTGGGCTCGGCATCTCCATCAGCTTTCTCAAATGCGCTCTTCCCATTTCGTCCCATACCTAATGCGGCGTCCTTTTGGGTAGCCTTGCAGACATTTGTTTTGTTTGTTAGTTTTGACTAGCCGCCAAGTTTTTTCTGGCTTGTACCATTAGTTGGTCCATCCTTTTACACTACTACCACTTACAGCCAGGGGCCGGCCGCAACGCAGGAGAGATGCCCAAGCTTTTTTGACCATTAAGGATTTTACTTACAGTCCGCCTCGAAGTCGAGACTATTTGCCCACACTGACTGCTTATAGGCAGACCTTGATTGATCTGCTTTTTAGCTGATGCCATGTCGGCTCTGGTCCAGAATTTATGCACATGCTAACCAGTCTCCGAAGCACCACTTTGTTCTAGTATACTCCAGTAACACCAGACACACCATCTCGGTACGGCCGCTACTCACTTTCTTTCGTTCTCATCGTCACATCATTTCCAATTCTGCCAGACACATGGAGCTTTGAGACAATGGCCGCTGTACTTTCGACCACCCCTTCCAATTCTACACGCTCGCCGTCCAGCGTTGCCCAGGGTCACCGTACTATGGCTACTGCCCCTGTTCCTAGACCAGATTGTGTAGCAATGGTCGCTGCTTCCTCCTCTACAAATGCTGTTAATCCTGTGCCAGCAAGCTCACGGTCGCACTCACATTCGACTCAAAAGCAAAACTCCGCCGTCTCCCACACTACTTCGGCTCATTGTCTGCCAAAATCTCACGGTCCACCACAAATACACTCATCTGGTGTCGCCCCGCACCCTCCTCAGTTTTCGTCTTCTTCATCGCTACAACTTGACGGTGCCGCAAACCAGTCATCAGTCCCGTGGATAAGACCAATAGCACTGGGAGTTGGCCGTTCGTCCTATACAGCCAAATCGCGATCTCCTAACTGCACTTGTTCTTCTTGCGCTCATTCTCTTGGACCGGGTCCACTTACGCTGCCCGCTCTGTCGCCAGCTCACGCCCACCACTCGAACGCCCACGCCAACGCTTACCCAGCTGGAATCCCACGATCTCGTCTGTTTTACACCACTGCGGAACAGGGACCCACCACGGCTAGTGCTCTTGGTCTGAGCAGCACGTTAGCGCTCAGTTCGCTCGATCTGCCACTATCGCACTCGCATTCTTTTTCTCACCCACACCGTTCTGCGAACCACTCTCGTTCTCACTCTCACGACTCGGTTTTCGACGACAATGATCTCACAAGGGCAGCTGTAATGGCCTCTTATGCGCTTTACAGCGGCCATGCGCCTGCTGCCCCCACTATTCAGACGCCACACGACTATCGCCCGAACGACCATCACCATGAATTCCTTGACGAAGAGGGACACAGCGACTCTGACAACAGTTTCCTCAACCTCGACGAAGAGGGTCTTTGCCTGCGCTACCGCCGCTTGCATGATCTTGACGCTGTTGCTGCCCCAAATGCCTCAACATTGGCACTTAGAGCTCGCCGTAGCTACGGCTCTTCGTTTTCATGCTCCTCCAGTCGCCACTTGAATACCGAGCCATCACAGGCATACAATGACAACACCCCAAAACACTATGACGACAATTCTTTACCACCGCCCATGCCGCCACGACCAACAGAGAATACGGCTTCAGAGTCCAGTCCTTTTCACAAGTGGATGCGCACCCTGCAACGCCGTGCAGAGAAACGTCCTCAACCTATAGGATACAATGCGCCATGGAAGCTGCTTGATCTCAACAACAATAAAAATGCCACATCTATTGTGCCATCACCAGTTCGGTCTACCCGCCGCCTATCAGTCGCTTCCGACACCTCTTCGGACTTTGTCGGTGCCACCAAGACGGCCAGCATCAGCGTTGCGAGTACGCGTATATCGCCTTCGTCTCAGTCGGTGCTTAGCGCGGATTCGATTGCCGATCGCCCAACGTTTCTAGAAGATGATTTTCACGACTGCCATGACGGTACTTCTGTGTGGCAATCCGACCCCGCTGCTCGTGAAAGGGCAATTCATCGGCGGCGGATTCTGGACGAGTTAACCAAGACCGAAGAGGGTTACATTGGTGACATGCGCTTTTTGATGAATGTAAGTTTTCTCCATTTTTTATGTTTCCGGTTTTTTTCTGGTTCATTGCCAAGACGGGCGGCCACTTTAGTGGAATACCGGGTGTTGATTCCCTGGGATATGATGATCGGACCCCAGCCCCAACCCACCATGGGCACAACCCACTGATATGGTTGGTGGCTGGGGGGATATCTGCATCGGTGGTTTTCTGGTTGCTCTTTGCCGATTGACCCTATAGTGGTGCTTGTTCTGCATGTTTTTCCAGTTCTGGACTTATAAGGCATCCGTATTTGGCAAAAATCGGCAGTGTCTTGCTGCAGGCTGCAATGCAGTCTCGGTGTGTGGGGGGCGCACAATAGGTTTACGTTGCTAACACTCACCCGCTCTAGGTGTACATTACTCTTTTGGCAGGACTTCCTACTTTGCCAATGGGCTTGCGTCAGTCGATCAACCATAACCTCACCGCCATTATCGAGTTGCACGAGGAAATTCTTGAGGAATTGTACCGTGTTATTCCAAAATCCGACTACTACTCTCTCGAGTCAAATGTTGCGTCACCGGAGGCTCAAAAGCTATGTGGTGACAGCGGATCGGTACCGTGGGGTATTAATGGGAATAATACGGATGCTGAACGTGTCTTTGCTGAGGCTCAGATTACGGAGGACGTGGCCAAGATCTTCACTCGCAAAGTAAGTGGTCCTACGTCCGGTACAAACGAGATATGCGATATTAACATGTGGGTAGATGAGCCGGTTCTTCATATATAAAGAATATGGAGCCAAGTACGAAATGATGGTCAAGGATGTCTCGGCGGCACACCGTACGATCCCCGAGTGGGACTCGTACCAAAAAGGGCTCGAGACGTTGGCCTCTTCGTTGGGACCCGCCAGCCATTGTGACCAGACGATGCGCAAGGCGCTCACTATCAGAGATTTACTTGTAAAGGTTCGTGTGATGCAGTGAGACAGGGTGGTCTGTTGGGATGGTTCCACAAAGACCGTGTGGCTGCATGGATAGCAATACTGACGAGGAATTATAGCCCATCCAACGAGCTTGCAGATACCCGCTCATCTTTAGCGAGCTGTTAAAATATACGCCTAATGAAGATTGCCCGAATTCGCACATGGCTGTCGAGGAGGCTCTGATTCGTTTGCGTGAAGCCACTGCCGAGATCAACCGTGCGACTACGGACGTCCGAATCAAGACGACGTTGGAGCAGACATGGATTTTGCAAGATCGACTTGTCTTTGCTAACCATGTAAGTTTTTTTTTTTTTTTTTGTTTTTCAGACAGGCGTCTGATGTTGATGGGTCAGGATGTTAACCATAGGATGTCTTTGTTTTATTTAGCGCCTTGACGCGGTGTCCAAGAATCGTGTTCGATCGTTTGGGCACATTAAGTTGTGTGGTACCTTGCACGCCTGTTGGCAGACGAAGGACTCGGCTGAAGGACAGTACATGATTTGCCTGCTGTACAACGATGTGTTGTGTTTGGCATCGGCAAGCAAGGCGGACCAGATTTATACGATTCAAGCGTGTATTCCGCTTTGCAATTTGAAGCTGGAAGAAGCGGACAATGGGCGGGGTATTCAATGCCACACGGCGCCGTTTTCGTGGAAACTGGTATTTGAACACGATTCGCAGTTGTTTGAGATAATTCTGACGGCGTGTTCGCCCAAGGAGGAACTCGAATGGCGATCTCGGTTCTCGTCACGGGAGATTGGCATTGATGCGGAGAAGGCCAACTTGGAATCGGGGCATTTGAGCTTCCTAGCTCTGCCGATCAAGAGTCTTGGTGCGGTGTTTGGGAAGCCTGGAACTGTGACGCATAGGATATCGATCCAGCGGGCTTCGACTATCGGCCCCAAGAACCACATGTGCCAGGTGATTCTCAAGAACACTTGTGTGCTGCGTGAGGCCAAGTCTCCAACCAAGTCGCCGATCAAGTCGCCCAGCGGCCCGTCGATTAACCGGTCGCAGTCGTTGATCTCGAACAGCAGTAACAATGGAAACAACCACGGTTGTCGGATTGCGATGCTGTCACCGGCACGAGGCGAAAGAGCGCGGTTAGAATCGATGCTTTCTGATATTTGGAGTCGTGATATTTTGCCGTTCCCGGGAATGACTGCGCGGGCGCGTAGTGAGCATGTTATGCGAGCAACCACGTCGTCTATGATTCGGCGTCTTAGTGTTGCTAGCATCACCAGCACGTTCTCCCGGCGGACAGGCAGTCACGCCAGTGTTACGCGACCTGGAATTACAGGTATGACGACTAGTCCAACGTCTATTAGTGCTTCGTTGTCGCCTGGTACTTTGCCAATGTTTGATGAGTCTGTGACTATTATTCACAACATGACTAGACGGTCTATTGACATGACATCAACAACATGCCCTGTGTTTGATGACGGGGAGCGCAAATCAGGCAATGCAGGTGGAAGTTCTCAATTACCTACTATTACAGATGAGATTGATCGCAAGCCATTACGCCGCATGACATTACCAGTCTCCCCGCCTAGGTTTACGATGAGAGACTTTTGGAGTGCAGGCGAAGATGGTACAGATGATTCTGATGTTTTGAGCAGCAAGGTGTGCTCGCCTTTAGGTGGCTCGGCTATGGACACAGGTGCCGAGGTGGTTGGCGATGATGATGTACTGTTGATGCGGTCGGGCAAGAGCCTGGGTTCATCACGGCAATGCTCGTGTAGCTCTCTTTCATCGGGTGAGGATGGTGGGTTTATTCCGATGTCGACGATGAGACCAGGTCCTATCCAGACTATGCATCCATTGGACACGGGTCTGTCGCCTATTCTGTCGCCGATTTTGTCTCCTCGACGGGCATTTGAAGATATGGATGTTTTTGGTGATAGACTTAAGTTGTCTGAGGAGTATGGTCGTGAGTCATCTTTGGGCATGATGCATGGTGATGAAGGAACGGGGACTGAGAACATGGACGATGGGGATATTAACAGTGGAAGCCCTACCAAGCGTAACACGATGGGTAGACGAATGTCTAAACGATGGAGTGCTTCTAGCGGAAAACATCGGGATTCTATGGTGTCTGGAATCCGTAGTTTGTTCCGTTGAGAAGTGAGACAAAAGTGTTGGAGGCCTGTTTTGATTCAGGCTGGTGGTTATTTTCTTTTTAGGAAGTTTGTTTTCTTTTTTTTTTCATTTTGATTCGGTTGTTTGGCAGGCACGGGATACCCAGCATATACTTACTAGTCCTTGTTCTTTGTTTTTTTTTTATTTTTAGTTTTATTCCCTCGTTAGTTTTGTGTTTTTTTTCGTTATTATATCATTGATGGGGGTTTTGGTCGGTTATTGGGAAAGTATGACTTATGCCAGGCAATACATTTTAGACAATTTTTCCTCCGTTTTGGGTGTGTTGTATGTATGCAGAGATGTGACGATGATGGCAAGTGATGTAAGTATGACGGCTTTGAGTGAATTTGCCACATGCGGATGGCGGTGGGGTAGGAATGATTTGCAGTCATGTGACGTGGAAATAAGGGAAGTACCGATGGTTTTGGAGGTTAAAGTGTATTCACAGTTGATGTTAGGATAGTGGCAAATGGCGGGAGTTAGTACGGATTAGGGCGATTTTATGAGACATTTGGCTTTAGGACGGCTGATATGGTGAGGGGTATTTGGGGTCTTCGGGGTATATAAAGGAGGACATTGTCGGGAGATTTTGGATCAAGTTTGTAGATTCTTTGTTCATCATCAGTTTACTTTCTCGATATCAAAGTGATATCATCCATTATAAGCACTATTTCATCAGTATATTTTCCAACCCAACACAAGACAAGACAACCAAAATGGCCCGTGGCTCCGCCCCCCAAACCCGCGTACACTTCCGCGGCGCCTCCGAAGACTTCGTCATCTTCGCCGACGACGTCGAGTCCGTTGAAAAATGGCGTGCCGACCATGACGCTATCCCCCTTTCTCAGGTGGTTTCCAGCTACCAAGTGTTCTACACGAACCGTCATGGACCTAACGGGATGCTTAATGAGGCGCCCAGAGCGGTTATTGATAGTGAGTTTGGGACGACGAGGGAGGAGGATGTGGTGGGGAGAATCTTGGAGGATGGGAGGGTCGTTGAGGGGGAGGTAAGTTTTCTTTGATTTTCTTTGATTTTCTCTTGAGGTTCGAAATGCTAATTCGTGTGGTTTAGATGCATGAGAGACTTGGTACTCGGAATCAGATGCGGTAATGACGTCATTAGGGTTATCTGTGAGATGTCCCGTTTCAGCATGTTTCGAGAAAGAGGTATTGGAGCCTGAGAATCTCTTTCTTAAAGAGGACATTTTGTAGGAAGAACAAACTCAATATGACAAGTTATTAAGAAAGGTTGATTTCACGACAAACTTTGATTCTTTTTTGACAATCCGATGGTTTTTAGTTTTTTTTAATGGTGGTATTAACCGGGGGTTTTCTCTAACTATGGTTGATGACATAACAACCTCGAATGAATCAAAAAAAGAAAAAAAAGGACGAGAAGATGTCCTCATGTGAATAATACTATGTCTCCAATCTGTTTAAACCTTCCCTCTAGCCCCTCTCTGAGGCAAAGTCCACGGAACCTTACAAACAATCTCACCCTCACTGAAAGCCCAGAAATAAGCAATCATCCCGACTAGATAGTACAGAGCAGCATTTGTACCGGCGTAGATGAGCACTGAGGCGAGAGTAGTGAGTGGGAGGAAGGCGAGACGAAATTCAATGGAGCGGTGGAGACCGGAACCGGCGAGGAAAGGGGCGGGCCATTCTAGGGCGAACATGAAGGTGCCGAGGATGATGTTTATGATTTGTAAGATGGGCATGGGTTTTACGGCGCCGTCGAGACTGTGGGTGAGGAAGTCGAAGAAGATTTTGGGCCAGAAGAGGCCGTGGATGCCGGCTACGGTCTGGTCTGGAGGTGTGGGTTAGTTATTTGTGTAGAGATGATGGTTTTGGTGGTGAAGAAACTTACATGATGAGGCGGTCAAGACAATGAGACGAGCCCAGTGGTTCTTGATAAGACGACCCATTTCGATGTATATCCAACACTTGTAATCTCGAAATCAACAATCAATCAATCAAAAAACCCGAGCACAGAAAAAACCAAATTACCCAAACAGACAAACGCAAAGATGAAGAATTAAAAAAAGAAGGGAAATGAATATACAAGTTACCAGACCTGCAATCCCACTAAGAAACGAAAGAAAATGTACAAAAAAATATAATGAAAAAAGAAGAATCACCAACAGACTTGCTGCCAGGATCACGAATGGAAATGTCGGATGGTGAAGAAGGAAAAGAAAAGAAAGAAAAGAAAAAAAAGAAACAGTCAAGGCGAAGACGTGGATTGGTTTGGATATATAGGAATATGTTTTGAAAGGCGTCACAAGTAGCTTTGGCGGCAGGGCAGGGGCGGAAACGAGGGAAGTGGACGGGCCGCTTTGTGGGTTTGGCTTTCTTTTGGGGGGCAGTTTTGAGCCGGATGGGAGACGCCCGGAGGGGGTTTTGTGTTGCAGGTTTTGCGAATGGGGTGGTTTTGTTTAGGCCGTGCGGGGGTTGACTTTTGGAGAGAGAGAAGAATGAAGATGTGATTAATGGATGGGAGAATCTGGAGATACTTCAAGTCGAGGGACAAGATACAACCTCTTCATAACTCAACCAAGTAATCCCGCTTCAAGAAAATGTTTAAAAGATGTTCAACCAAACTCTTCACAGCGTAAACTTAAACTCAAACTCCCGGAGCTATGTAATCACCGGACTCTCTAATTCTTCCTGATTGTCAAAGACAGAGAGATAGATACTCGGCTCGGCATGAATTGGGTGGTGCCAGGTTACTGACTATGATCCATTACACAGACCAGACAGTTTGACTTGATGGGTGGTTTGTATGTATATGATCGCCTGTGCTAGTTGCAGAGATGTCTGAAATGGACTGGGGGTTATGAAGTGAAAAGGGTATCGAGAAGTAAAGAATACAAAAAAGAATCAAAAAGTCGAGGATATCGTTATGGCGTCGTGAGTAGTGATAATTCGTAAGGAGGAAATATCCTCGTTATTCTAGAATCAAACAAATAAGTAATACAAAAATCCAAAAAATTCAAAAAGAAGAGAACCTTCCAGGAACAAAGGTAGCAAGACACATGGCCCTATGTATACCTACCAACCTGCAGTCTCCCGATACTACACTAGCCCGACCAAGTTCTTCAACACAACCTTACTCCACCCGCCAAGTCAAGTTACCCAGAAAAAAAAAAAGACCATGTCTAGACAAATTTACTACGTTGACCAATACCACTACGACCTGATCATGGAGTAAGTGGGATTCCTGCCAAGAAGACGTGAGTTACTGCTGACCTTGAGGCTTCTACTAGGGTCGGCGCTTGAGGGGGCGGTTAGGGAGATGAGTATGACGAGCTTGCTTGCTTATCCGGGTTTATACGTGTATACATACGTGTGTATCACCTCTAAAGATATCTCTATACGATAGTCAGAGGCAGTGAGAATCGGAAACTGACCATGTTATATACCCATATGAATCCACCATCTCACCATCATCATGATGCTTTCATCAAAACCAGTCCATCATAACCTGTAGGAAAACCCCTCCTCTATCCAAAATCCACAATTAACCGCTCCATCTTTCCTGGCGCTTACACTGTAGCCAATCATCATCCACCATTCAAACTATCCCATGCAATCACAATATCACCATGAAATCCTTCCATCTTGGAAAAAAACCCACTACACCCCCAAAATCCCATGAAGAATTCCTCAAATGTCCAGCCACAGGATAAACTGAAATAGAATCAACAATCAACTTACCTCGTCATCAGTCCATATACTCGTCATCATCATCACAAGCCCCCCTCATCTCATCTCATCTAGTTCTTTCCATGTATAACCCTGATAACCCTACCATTCACAACTTTGACGCTACGCTCTAATTGATGATCAAACGAAACGAACCATCGCCGATGTAAGAATTGGAGTCCGGAGAAACGGGGATATCCACTCCGTTTTTATTACACGAGAACCCGTGGAAAAGAATTGACTGGTAGTTTGTCCAGTGGTGATCAAACCATGAGGTCCAGTGTGGGGGAGCGGAGGAACGGCGATAGATGGACCCGTAAAACACTATAGTTGTACATATTCTTCAATGGATCCATGTATGCATGTGACGTATCCACGGAATCATCGATATCCGTACCACCATCTACATATTATACAGTAAATCACACCATTGTAGAATTCTCCAGTCATGTCTTGACAGACCCCACCCACTCCCTCTGCAACCTCAATCGGGCCCTACCGAATCCACCATTCCACTTCTCCAATCTCCAAAGTAGACACCAAAAACGTCGTATCCATCTTCCATCTTCCAGAATAATCACACAATCGACAAAACAGCCTCATTATACCCCTCCATAACCCCCAACAATGCCACCATCCAAAGTCTCACAACCGTATAGCTGGCGTAGCTGGAATAGCTAACACACCCAACACAGCTTACCATAACCCACCCATCTGACAGCCCCGCAAGTCCGGCCCGTTCTTTCATCAATCGTTTTACCCTACACTCTTCTCTTGAGACTTCATCTATAGAGAATGCTGTTTGTGTAAAACCGCAATACTTGAGAAAACAACCAGGGTTAGCAGGGTTTATCTGGCCCGAGCACAATTGCCACGCGAGTTTGCTCGTCGCTTGTCTAAAAACGGCCTGCGTTGTCGTTGACAACGGCCGGGGACCATGTACCCTGAACTCTTGGTGTTATGCGAAGCCAGGCACGTGATGTTACCAATAGAAAAATATGCTTAGGGTATGAGTGTACCATGGTCATGTGTCGCCGATCATTACCATACGAGGTAACAACCCCTAAGATATGTTATTTTCAAGGGTTTTAGGTTGATTTTTGCAGCGAACAGCCTTGTCGTGTGACATGCGTTAGTGGTCGACACCTAAGTTATAATAAGTCGACCAATAGGGTTAATCAAAATCACAAATTTGCCAATATCTCAATGCAAGCGCCGATTTTTAGCACTAAAATTAGAACAAATATTTTCCCAGTCTCTTCGGATTTGTTTCAATGTTTTTGGGTATGCATCAAAGGTGTTATACTTGACAATTTTTAAAAAGTTACAAAAACATCTTCATACATCACCAGATTCGTGGATATAGGGTTGAAACTGAGTGACCAGAATAATTCAATTAGCCGTTGTAACTCCGAGCAAACTCGCGTGGCAATTGTGCTCGGGCCAGATAAACCCTGCTAACCCCGGTTGTTGTCTCAAGTATTGCGGTTTTACACAAACAGCATTCTCTATAGATGAAGTCTCCTTCTCTTCCCTTCCTGTCCTCTTCGTGTTTCCAATCCATAAAACACAATCTATAGCTCCACTTTTCACACCCATGTCACCAAACCCCTGCCAAACGAAATTCCCTTCCTACCCCGGCCACTTTTTCCAAAGTTTATTTCACAACTCCCTTTATTCCGAAAGTCCCCGCCCAGTTCCTGTCTCCGCTCCGCAAAACAAAAAAATATATTTGCCGGAGCCGAAATACCATCAACAAATAGACAACCCCGTCCCGCCCGGTTAGCTCAATCGGTAGAGCGTGAGACTCTTAATC
>LCZG01000145.1:33725-49442 GCA_001483325.1 Huntiella savannae
CTTGGTGGTTGTATCTTTTTTTGCATTTTTGTATTTCGTGGGTTTAGAACACCGGCATGGTATGGTACCACGTTGAAAGGACTGCACCGATAGAGTTTAACCAAGTCCCGGTCTTTTTTACCAATCAAAATTGCACCGTGCGCGGAACCACCGGAAGAAACTAGTTAGATAAACGGTAGTAACTTGCTCAACGCATACATACATACTAAAACATTGATACAAAATTCCTATAACTCCCGCCTCGTGTATTGTACATATGCTCAGACCTGCCACTTCACGCACGGCTTCCCATCTTCAGCTCCAACCACTTTCGCTTTCACGCTAGACTCGGGACCTGACCAGTCAGGCACCTGTCAGTAAAATGAGCCCACTTTGGTCTTGGACGGGATGATACGATGAGATGGGGCGGTATCATGGGACAGCCAAGAGTTGTCACTGAGTATGTGTATATGTATAAAATACATAGCTTATTTGCTAGCCAAGCCTCCGTCCGTTACATTCCATGTATGGGTTTGCTGACTCGTGATGGGACGGATGGATAAGCTTAATATCCTCGAAATAGATTGTGCAAACGAACATGACTGAATTGTCACCTAGCTTACCATGAATACCGAAGCGTAACTTACCATTCATCCTGTCGGCCAAGTCATCCACCCAAATCACTCCTGCATAACATACCGCCGTTTCCCGCCCATAATCGCCCACCACCGCCTCGGTAGAAAATCATCCACCATGAGACGAAACCCATAAACTCTACAACCACTCACTCTCAATACCCCCTCTCTCTCCAATCCGTACCTGAACTTTCTTTCTCATCCTATTGTAAGATCATCATTCCGAAACATACTCTGTATGGGGCCCTCCGTATATGCTCAGACCACCTCTTCCCCGTCCAAAACTCACAGCCTCGCACTACTTGCTATGACGCCCACGCGCGAAACTTCCCAAACAAGAAACTAATACACAATGCAAACCAACAGACCCTAATGTACAGGGTAATCATCGCCGACTATCATCAAATGTTTGAATTCCATCTGTCTGCCTGTCCGTGACAGATCTTCACCCGTCGTCTTGGCATGCTTCCCGAGCTGATTTGAATCACACCATTCTTCTTTTTCAGCCACCCTCTATATTTAGGATCCAATAAAACCACCACTTTGCTGTTCATCGTATCTCGTATCATTTACATCCACATGTCTGTGGTACATTTCTACGCCGCATCTATGTACATACTACCATTTCAACTCATCACTATTTGTTAATGTAGTCAACACTTTGTACACTACGTGCCTCAATACAAGCCCGCCCATCCGGGTACACATACTATAGTCCCCACTGTATCCCGACCCGACAATCACCGCTACAAACCACAAAATTTGTCCTTTCTGTCCCCACCTTCCCGCTCCGGACAACCCCTTCACCTCTTTCCACACAGAAGGTAAAACCTCGGGCCCAAAAAAGACATTACAAAGTCCTGTCCATCCAACCTGTAAACACAAACTTCTTCCTAACAACAATCATCATTGTTATCCTGCTGCCTCCATCATTCATCACCCTAGCCTTTCCATACCCTCATCTTCTTGTGACCTTTTTTTATTCATTAACAACTATACTTATCATCAGTCATCCTTTTTTTTGTGCTTTCTTGTTTTTTTCTTAACAAATACTGTATTCGTCATGCTTACATGACAAATCAATCTACCTATATCTATGCTAGCTATCTATAACATTGACATCGGGTTAATTCTATCACATACTTTCCAGAGTTAACCCTCCGAAACTTACTCACCGGACCTTACTTCCCCCATCTCACTTGTGGGAACTCACTCTCCGCAACTCACTCACCGGAACCCACTCTCCGATGCTCACTCGCCAGAGCTTATTCTCCACAATTTAATCGCTGGAGGATACTGTGTACATGCTGTTCACGTCACTCGTAGACGATTCATCATCGTCCATCTTCCAGGCCATGCAAGCATCCTGTGCATCAGAAATGTCGCGAAGGAGAACATCATGCCCATCAATCTTTCCAGAAATTCTAGCAATATCCCGCCGGAAATTCTCCATCGCTGCCAACTGCTCCTTTTGGAGACTAATAAGCGTAGCCACCTGCTCACTCAACTTGCTGTACTCTTCTCCATTGCCTCCGCACGCGGGGTGGTGCTTGTACACTTGAATGGGCGGAAGTTGCTGAAGTAGATAAACCACATTCCCAAGCTGGTATACCTGCGTCGAAACTCCCGTCTCAGAAGTAGTCATAGCAACTGGCGTCTTCTCACCCGCCTCGACAGACTGCGTCCCGCGTCCGGTAATATAAGTGGTTGTACCAGCACCCTGCTGAACAGGCAACTGAATCCCACTGGGAGCGTTACCCGAAGCCACACCACCCGTGTTACCAGCAGCCATCTCTACCTGCGCCGACGACTGGGCGACCGGCTGTTGCTGAGCACCATTGGAAGTCACTACAGTCTCGCTCACATTCTCCGACCCGCGCGACCCCCCAGTCTTGCTGACAGTCTCGCGGTTGAGAATAGCATCCATGTCCTCTTTCTTAGTGACTGGGGCAGCAGGAGTAACATCTGGGCCCATACCGGGCTTGTTGCCTGCAGCATCAGCATTGTCCTGCGAAATCTGGTTGTCGCCGTCATTCATCATAGAATCCAGTTGAGCTTGAATCCCAGAAGCAACAACAGTCTGGTTGAGCCACCCCCACACCAGGCGGAAGATCTCGAAAACCTCCTTTTGTAGCTCCTCATCCGTGGCAGGCGAATAGCGGTTCTTTCCAGCAAACGTGTTGAGGTTGGTGGAAATCATGAATCCGACAGGGAAATCGATGATAGGGATGATAGGGCCCAGGGTATCCATCTCGTCGTTGCTTCGGCCCCAAGTCAGGCCAAGGTAGTAGCACGGGAACATGGCCTGCGAAGCAATGAAAGTCGGAATAAACGGGGCCAACGCAGTCTCTCCATGATACAGCCGAATCATGGCGTTAGGAAGGGCAGCCGCGTTCAAGATCGGGACGACCTGCATTCCAGAGTTCTGGTAGTAGAGTCTCCTAAATGGGTGTTAGACAACGAGTTTAATATAATTGTTGAGAAGTAGCATAAGCTCTGTGTGACTTACAGGTTATCATAACGTCTCTAACTGTCATGAAAGGTCTGAGTGAACTCCGAGGGCTCATCTAGAATGTAGAAGAGGTAGGTGTGGCGGCCAAGAATACGCGCAAAAGCATCCAGGCGCTTGGATCCCATGGGAGAGCCAAACCATTCGTCACGCATAGGCTTCCCGTCAGAAACCATGCCGAGGCAGGCGGTATTTCCAATGGCAAAGGCGAGATCGGGGGCACTCGGGTTTCCGATAAAGGCTATCAACAAAAAGGGACAGAGAGTTAGCTATGAGTCATCCATATTAAAGGCAGAGACAGAGATAATGATGGAAGAAGTTGGATGAAGAGTATGTGTAGCGAGGCAGGTGATAAAACTGATGGAAGAAAGTGTATACTAGACAACGGCCAAGTATGATGGATGTAAATGACAATAAGATGTGTATGGTGCAGATAAATGATGTAGGTGGGGTGATGACATAGCGTGACTACCACTTGGACCAAAGCATGGCAAAGCCGGAGTATTGGTAGCTAGTACTATGGATTAGGAAGACTAAAGGGATAAATGTAATCACGACTTACAAGAACAATGGATACCAGCGTTGTGCATCGACCAGATGACACCGTTCCACTTGGGGCTGCTCATGAGACGTTCATTGTACTTGATAGCAGCCGAGTTCTGCAGAGTAGAAGGAATCAAGTGGGCGGAAGCCGAACGCTCAATGTTGCGAAAAAAGTCCATGATGGAAACGACAAGGGACCTGCTGAAGGTCAACAACAAAAGAACAATTGAAAGTTAAAAGTAGGGAATTTGAACAAGTTAAAGAATTGGAACTGAAACTGAAAAGAAGAAGAGAGCTGCGAAGCCTGAAAAACCAGAGACTATGTTTGTCTGTGGTGCGGTTGAAGAGAAGAGAGAAAAGAAGCACATTTCAAGGTGGGAAATGGGGTGGAATTTATAGTCGTTCGGACGGCCAGTTCCTTCCATGTTCTTTTGTTGATGCAGTGCTTGGCATCATCTACCATTCTCGAATGGAAAGGACCGAACGCTTGGTAAACACACGTACTAAGCGAGCTTAACGCCCTATTTCAATTGAATCTCAGTGTTGGAATTAGTTGAAAAATGACCGGGTCTGATACACTGGCACCCGGGCGTTTGAATGATACTAGATTGAGGTTACCTGATGTCGTACACGTCGTCAACTTGAGTAACATGCCTTACTATAGCGGAAGGTACATATCTAGTATAGCCTAAGTAGGCAGGATCGATTTCAAAGCGGTGCTTTGAAATGAAGTAACATAACCCCCAAGGGGGAAGACACCATGATAATTGTTCACAATGATGAAGCAACTGGATAGACATTTCGACACAAGGTTTGTAAGCATCAGAGATACCTCGGGATAATCCTAAATCAGGAAGAACACGGACAGTAGAGTTCAGTGGATATAATTCCAAGAATAGAAGGCCGTCTAGGCGACTACAAGTGTTACAGAAGATAGTTAGATCACAGACAGTTTGTCGCTAGGGGGCTGTTATAGAGGGTTGTCATGGAATTCTAAGGAACCAGAGAGGCGTGACGGTTGTTAATGTAATCCCGATCAGAAAGAAGCTATCAACGTCAAGCCGAGGTTCAAAGTAGAAGCGTATCATGAAATGGTGTCCGCATAGAAGTCTATAGTGACTCAGTGTTGATGATAGGGGCTATATTAACCAAGATCTATACCTCGGCATGACAAATACATTACTACGATCTCAAGTAGAGCCCCCCGAATATGGCCAGTAGGGCAAATGAGTCTGCTATCTTTACAAACAAGAACGATGCTAGTAGTTATAGGTGCGACTCTACAGTGGTTCATTAATCTCGATAGGGGGCTGGGTTACCCAAGGTCTATCCTATGGCATGACAAATCTTCAACTACAATTTCAAGTAGAAGTGCCCGGAGATGGCCGACTAGGCAAAAGAGACCACCGCTTCTGGAGGGACTCTTCAAGAGCTCCGATCCTTCTTTCTTGTTCTTCGGAATTCTTCTTCCAAACACTTTCCCTCGCCTCCAGATCTTCTATCCTCTTCTTTAGTTCATCGTGTCTAACAACATTAGCGTCTGGCTTCCCTGACGTCCGCCAAACCTCCCAAAGCAACAGGGCCATAGCAACACCCAAAATAAAACTATCACCTATAACATCCGCAAACAAGTCTACGGCCTTCTCTTCAGGCAGCGGCTTAAACTTGCGGCGCCATACTGACTGAGGAACCTCCTTTACACTTGGCGGGTGCGGATGTGGTGGGGGTAGGGTGGCAGCTTCAGCGGCTTCCCGTTCAATTTGCTCTTTGGTTTTCACAGTGGGGGCGGCGGCGCGGTCACGGGCGATTTTATTGGCTGTGTTGTTGCGTAGGAGGGAGACGTTGAGACGCATGTTGATCTGGTGGAGAACTTGTCCGCCACGGGCGGCGATGTGACGGAAATGAGGGTGTTCATGGGCTTGGGCTTTGATGTGGTTCTATACAGAGTGATTGTTGGTTAGATTTAGGTAGGGTGGGATTATAGGGATAGCTAACTTACTGCACCGTATTTCGACACGTGCCGGACAAACAGGGCGCCCAGTTTGAAGAGGGGTAGGTGAACCATTTTGAGGGTTATGCTTGTAGTACAGTATTTGAAGCGAAGTTGTCAAGTTGGACTTTCAATTGGAACGTAGCTTTTGAAAATAGGTTGATGAGACAGAGAGTAATGCTCCTTTTAACCAAGCTCCATAGCTTGAGGCCTCACTATCAAACTGTAGTATCGCGGCGGATTTTAGATAGGCTGGCTGGTGGAGCTAGGTTTAAGGGTTAGATCCGCACGTTCAATGCACTGCCAAATCGGGCAAATTGATTGCAGGTGAGTGTCAGATTAGGCGTGCCAGGTGTCAGAGCCGCTAGTAGAATCCTACTGAAGATTTGGCTTGGGTTCGTGTATTGTGTGTAACGTGAAATTAATCAGTCTTCAACAACATGTTGGATGGCATTGTGGTTGTTTTTTGACATTTGTAAATGGGGTTTATGGTAGTATGTACGGTGAGGGCACAATGTCGAGCATGGCAAATCTTTGCAGTGCTTCTGTTTCCGTTTTGAGTGTATTTAGAGTCGATATAGTCCACATAAGTACCGGAAATGTAGAAATGACTACGGAATCTGATATCAACAGCTCACTACATGTCATCTTTCTACCATCTTTTCGTAGATTTATAGCCACACAAACAGTCTCCTTTGAGTTCCTAAATCAGTATACCCCTACCGCTCGTTTTCATAGGCCCGTGCACCTTCCAAATAACCGCCACGGGCCATTCAGATACAGCCGCCCACGGACCCGGCCCTGTGAGAACCCGGACGGCCACCCCCGGACCGGCCAAACGTAAGAGCGCCGATTGCACCGGTTCTTTCAACAACCCCCTCAATCAACGCCCGGTTAGCTCAATCGGTAGAGCGTGAGACTCTTAATCTCAAGGTTGCGGGTTCGACCCCCGCATTGGGCTCAAATCCCGATGCACCAGTTTATCTGGTAATTCAACCCGACTCGAAGTTGATCTCTTTTTTTTGCTTTTTACTCGATTCGGAAGCATTATCGATGTTTTGTTGAGTTATGGCACGCTCCAGGTCCACCTTCATTGGGTTATTTCATTTTGTGATTGTAATGTCATCACTGACTCTTGTTTTATTTAGCAGTTAAGTTGTGCCTCCACTTGACTCCACACCAGTACGTCTTTTTGCTGACCCAAAAACTAAACGGTCATCCTGTCTTGTCACTTCCAATACTTTGGCTTTCCGGTTGAGTGTGTCAACGTCGTCTAATCCACCAATTATCTTCCTTGCCTGTTCGTCCAATGCCACCATTTCGGCCACTGGTGAAGATTTCAATACTTCGGTGTGACGACGTTGAGTTTCATAGATTGTCCATGAGAGAAGAATGATTGCGCCCACGATTTCGAGAATGAGAAGGATCAAAGCAGAGTATGTTACGTGGATGAGTGTTGCAGAGTACAGCGGAGTACCGTCGGTCGTGGTTACGGAGCTTTCGGTCGAGGAGTTGAAAATGCTATTTTCAAGGTTAGTTAATCTCTTCAGCGCCGGAATCGCACATGTTTTGCGTACTTAGAGTTGATGCTTCCACAGACTGCCAGTGTCAACTGTTTGATGCCGGTCATGGCATTGTCTAGAAGCGTGGTTCCACCATCACTATCATTCACACCATCAACTCCGAACAAGGCAGTTGAAATAGCCACCAGTTCTTGAAAGTTTGATACATCCTGCTCGTGAGTGACATTACGTTGCCACCGACCAGATAATCCTGGATTTAAGGCCATGGAAATAGACTCCAAAGCAGAGTATGGCGTTGAATAGTCATCAAGTTCATCACTAGAAGACGTCTGAATGACACCATTGTTGATACCAGCTCGACACATCGATGAGGCATAGTTACCAACCAGACTACAATTGACATCAACACCTGAAAAGGCCGAGTTTGTTAATGGCCTAGTTGAGGTGAGCAATACTACTGGAGTCGAGTCGACTATCGCTGGCGCAATACCGACCTCGCATAATGAAAACACAGCTTCTATCGCGTGGTACTCCAGGCTAGTAACTTGAGGTGACGCAAAAAGTACCACCATGGAGTAAATAGTGATCGAGTGGTCTTGCTGAGGGGTGAAAGTACTTGAACCTGGGGTTTTACAGGCCACAAATGAATCATTACCAGGCTGATCCATTTCACATCCATCTAACCCAGCCATTGATACGCTACCATCAGATCCATCCTGCATTACATGATGACTGATGTCAGTAACATTGGCGCATATTGCGAGTGCCTTTACGTTAGGGTACTGGCAGAATTCCGTCGAGCACTCCATCTCGACCATGCTTTGCAAAGTCTCTGACACCCAGCTCGCATTGGTGAAGTTCAACAACCCGTTACTTGTCGCAACCTCGAGCATGGCGTCATCCGTACCGTTTCCAAAACTATTAAGCGTGTTTATTGCCGCTGTTCCATTTAAAGCCTGTGTCCAGCCCTCACGATAATGTACCGCCAACTGGGTCACCGGTGATATAAATAGGGTCAACAGTATCAGAACAGCACCCAAGGAAGCTGGGGTTTGTGTGCGGTAAGTACCCAAAAAGGACAGAGCTGATGGCAGGTTTCGAGTAGCCGCGTCAAAGTGTTTGAACGAAGACAGGAACGTCTGACGTGATGGGCCATCAGGATACGGTGTGAACCAAAGCCATTTTTGTTGTGATATTGACGAGATTATAGCAGGAATCAACGAGATTATCGCGATGCTCAGCGGGAACTGAATGATGGCATTCAATGTTATCGTGTCGTGTACTGCGGTGAGTGGTTGTTTGTCGAATGCTGCTAATATGCCAACGATTACTAAGTTCGTTGATGTTAGATTTTGTAGATCACTGCTAACCATACCTCAGACTGTCTTACCGGCAAGCATCACAACCGCAACCAAAATTGCAATGATATCACCTTTCCATGAGCTCCACACCCCGCGAATCCCACTCTTTTTCGGTTTATTTTCCCTCGGACTTGGTATAATAGTTCGTGGTATCAACACCTCTTCTGCCGTTGAAAGACGATCCGGTACAACCATAACAGTCGGCTTTTCGAAGGGATTGGCAATCACCTGGTTTCTGACACTCTGTGCTTCGGCACCTACACTTGACCCCCCAGATACATTTCTGCGTGGCGAGGCCATCGATGCGCCGGGCAATCCGGCCGTGGTCAATCGAGAGAACCCAGAGGCGTCGGAGAGATTGTCATTTACAGATGGTAAGTGCGAATTTGTTTCTGAAAGTGAGGTTGAAGATGTAGCGGCAAAAGTAACCGTGTTGGGCACGGGCTTGCGGCGGATGGAATCGTGGGAACTGCTACTGACCACTGACGGACCAGGTTCTTGGGGTATGGATAAAGACAATGGATCAGACATGTTGAAGGTCGCTATCGAGATTATCATGCAGGCCCAGCCCGGCAAGTTGTTTCTCGTATTCTTGGAGCTGCAGGTCTCTAAAAGAAAGTCAAAATGGGGCCCATAAACCTGCGGATGGGGGCATAAAGAAGAATGGACAGCTGCAGGTCTCTATAGGAACGCGGCCCGACCAAGCCTCTATGATTTGCGATGAAAGAGTGGGCTCTATACTGCGGCAAACCGCCGTCAGATGGAAAGCAAACATATGCCAAACCTGGCTATTTATTTGTTATCTGGCATCGTGGGAGGAAATAGCCATGTTTCGTCTAGTTGCTGTGTATCGCGAGCTAGGTCGGCTGGTCACTTGGTAGCCTGATGGTCGATTTTGTTCTACTGTTTCGAAACACAGACACAGGTCTTTACACCGGAGGCTGCAGGTCTGTATCACCATGGACGCCACTGCTGTGGGCGCGGCAAATATGTGCGACGGGTACCAATGTCGACAGTTATTGGTGGTGACACGAGAGTATGCTTAACCTAGGGTTGGAGTGGCTGATTGTAACCAGTGATAGGTTAGTAGAAGTTTAGGAGAATGGCTCTGGGTAATCAGACTATAATGTAGTTTTGATTTATGTGGACGGGAGGCTAACGCAGCAAACATGATTCATACGATACCGGAATATGCCGATAGATGACTATGACAAAAGAGCACGGAAGCGGTACAATGAAAGTCACACAGCAGGATCATTTTGAGTACCGAAGGAGTCTGTGTTCTCCAAACATTGGAGTACATGGTCATCCTATCAAAGCACATAGTAAGATACCTCTGGCATCGAAAACAAGCCGATGCTCACCACAGAGGGAGAGTTCAGATTACAGGTGCTACAAGTGTCTCAAGGGGGCTTTTAAATTCGAGTGAGCTTGTCCCATGGCCCTAAGCGATCAAGTGATCGATGTCAAAGTATCACGGAGAAATGGCCAAGGAGAGACTGTAGATTCTACTTGGAATAACTACAGTAAGTAGGATGGTAGTGGTTATAGGGGGATACACTATTATTTTGTGTGATGATCAGTCATGCCAGGTAGAGGATGATGGTGGGCACGAGTCAACTTAGTACCTGAAGTAAGGAGGGTGAACAGGTGTCAGCCTCTGCCCTGTCTGATGGCTGCTCACTGTGACCTCTTCTCACTGTATACGGACCTGCTTCCTATATAGTCCATGATAGAACAGTACTAGCAACAAAGTCCAAAGGTTCCGCTTCTTTTTGGCGCAGTGGTATGTTGATGCCTCCCAATCCGTCAACAGGATCACAAATACTTAGTACAGTGACTGGCCTAACAACGGGTTAGCGGAAATCCGTGGCAGTGATGCATCTAACCTTCTCGTAACGTCGCAACCTATACAGTACCGACTTGTTTATACTACCTCGGCCAAGTTGTCTACTGCCCTTACAAGTTAGCTTACCTTCTAGTTGAGTAATGCAAACTGTCAAAAGGTCATACGTCCTAGCTTCTGCTGTCTTAAGACATCAGTGGTCGCGACAAGCCTAAACATGATCCCTCCGTATTAGACGCGTCAATATACCGGACCTCTTGAACTGCAACCTCCGGCCGGTCATCTAAGACGTTCACATGCTAACAATGATACACATCACAAAATCGCAAGGCAGATTCCAATGCAGGGGATCTCTCAAAGTGTTTTAGCGTAGTCCGCCTTGTCATGACATCGGATGCCTTCGGAAAAAGTTCCCCGTAGATCCCATTCATTGGGCTATGTCTATCTATTGTCTTGGGATTCTTCGTCTTTTTTCGTAAAATAAGACATGAGTATGAGCGCGCATAGGGGTGACATGAGGTGTGTACCTAGGTGGGTTCTTAGGTGAAACTGGCTATCATCACCCTGAAGGATTTCTGGGTATTGTAGTATGTAGGTACATGCGGGTGGGTGGAGAAGTTGGTAGCCTAATAGATGGCGTGGCGATGTCAGGTAGTTGTTTGGTCATGAAATTTCTCCCTTACCATGCGCCATCATTAGTTTAATAGGTGAGGGCTATTGTGGCCATGTATTAGTAGAAGGAACCTTTGTGTTCGTTCGTCGGTCAATCTTAACCCTTTCAAAACTTATAGACATGGAGAGAACAAACAGCCCCTTTTGTGTATGCGACTTCACAGTATCGACCAATAAACTGCAGTTCTCGCGTCTACAGTAGAAGTTCCAAGGACGTCAAATGTAACATAGACGATGGTTCGACCTGGTGTTCCCCTCATGCAGTCTGTTCAAGGTAAAAATATGGCATCTACCCTGAACTCCGTTTTAGGCAATCTTTTATAAGTCAGATTTGTACTCTATGACCCTACGTTAGTGGGTCTAAAAAATCCATAGCCACTGAAAATGGGCTACTTGGACATCTATGTGGGGAAACGGTAGCTTAAACTTTCCTTCATTGTGCAAAAAAAAGTTGGTGCCTGTTTATACGAGAAGTTTACATATATGGTGGCGTGACAGACAATCAGGTATTTCAGCGCATACACACATGTCATTACCGAACGACACTGCCAAGACACATCAAAGCTTACTATGAGCCGGGCTAGCCGGATTTCACTAGCCGCGTGCCAAAACCGTTTGTCACCTATCAAAATGTAAGCACTCATATTGTCTGGTGCCTTGATCATTTTATTTCCGCACAAATAAGCACACGCGCGATGCTCTCTACGGCATGTAACATAAAGTTAACAACAAGAATATATATGCAAACGCAAATGTTCGATTCATTAAGTATGATGTATGTATAAAAATGCAAGGTAATCGCCCAATGACAACCCTATTCAACCCCGATGGCAAGCCGTATAAGTTCTACAACATTAAACCGGGTGAGTCTGTGTCTTCGGATCAATTGTTGGCATCGCCATGCCGTTGGCCGGCTGGTACTGTTGGTATACCGGCGCACTATTGGTAAGTCTAGCCTGTGACTCCTTCTCGGCCTGAATAACAGCACAGCAGGTGCACCAATATGTAGTGCAGCAATCCCCCATAACAGAGCCCTCAATGTTGAGTCTCTCGCGCATCTCACCACGCTTTAGCATAGCGTTGATCCAACCGCAGCCGGTGAACATGTTCACAACGAACATGAGAGCACAGTCGGCGTTGGCACAAGAGTATGACTGCATAGACGGGTCACGGAGACGAGTGGCGGTTTTACCGACGACTAAATGAACGGGTTAGCTTGGGAATACGGAATAGAGTAGCCGAGGTTATGTACATACCAACACAGGGACACCAGAAGCCCATGCAGCACTCATCTACGGGCGTGAAGCATTCCCCGAGGGAATTCATCCAAGTAGTTTGAGCAACCATTGTGAAAAAGTTGAAGTGTCGATGTTTGTATAAACGAAGAAACGGGGTAGCAGTAAAAATGTCGGAATCAGTGGGTCTTTATATGTATGCATCAACGGGAGGTGGCCGAGCTAGACGGGAATACGCCCGACAGGTTGACTAGGCTAAATGCGCCAAAAACCAAAATTGAAAAAGAGGATGTGCTTGTCTTTGGTATAAACGAAAACGAGCGCTAATATACGACGTAAAAACACTCAAAACAGCGAGAGAATGCAGCTGTGACAACGGGCAAAAGTGGGCGATGTGGGCGATAATTCTCCAAACTAGAGTCGTCCAAGTATGTATAGAAACTACGGTCCTCTTTATATACACCAAAATTCTTCCATCAACTTCAAACTCTCGCAACATGGAACTATTCAAGACGTCTACGCTTCATGCCGTTATTGCTTCATTTGGCATCGCTTACAGTGACCAGGGCCACTTACTGACCCATCCTGCTTACATCAAAGCCAGGAACCGGCAAACCGCCAGAGTCCCTCAGTAAAGAGCTGTCCGATCTGGTTCGTGGGTAACTTTCCTTGCGACATGATACTTGTTGCCTTCACTGAACATCTATGACAAGCCATACCGACTAGTTCAAAAAGGGGTTGGATTAAGGACATAGGTTCCGGGCGCTTTATGAAAAGGATGGGTTCTTCGTGTCACGGTAACTCAATATGTTGACTGGTCAGTAGTTTCGGGCAGGGCGTGAAGTCGTTTCGCAAGGCCAGAATAGGCGCGATTTAGTGATGCGAATATTCGATTTGATTTGATTTGATTTGTTCCATTTATGAGCTGAATAGCAGGACTAGTTCCTCTATCTGCAGGTCGGAAGATGGTTGAATCCCGCCATGTATTTATTTATTAATCTGGTTCTATAAATTCTGCTTCTAGAGTAGCTAACCTATGTATGTATGTACATACCCAATCCTGTTCAACATGAACCCCGCCACGCCACATAGACGCCGTAGATTTAAAAGTTTTATAACCCTAACTGACACCTCCCCGAACACCGTCCGGCTACCCCGAAAACACACTCTCTAGGCCAGATCCTCCGACAGAAAACACACTTTCAGCAAAGCTAGAAAGAATTTTTACCAGTGAAGCCACAGCAATACTGAATAAAAACGCCCCATTATGATGCCCGACGACCGACGAAGATAGACGACATTTTTACTATGTACTAAGCCCCCTGCCGAAGGATTATAAAGTGGAAGGGTCTGGCCCTGAGTGTCGGGAATCGGCCACCCCCCACAGGCGCCCTAGGACCCACATCCGTCGCTGCGGCCTCCTTCTCCCCGGTGCAAACGGAGACACCACACAACCAAAAACAACTGTATTCCTGACTTCAAGCCTTCCAAAACCATGCCAGCCAGTTGCTTATAAAAAGGGTATCGCGCGTTGGTGGGCTGATTTGTGTTGCCTTGAAGTATCGACAGTCGCTAAATGAGGGGGCGGACACGGCTTGTCAACGAGGCTGACCTCAAAAGGGTGTAATGGCAACGACGAGCCTTGGAATAAACGAAGAAAAAGGGAGAAAGTGTTGTGGATGGGATTCCTTATCCCCTCAACGACAGATGGGGCGAGTCTGTCTTGAGTTCAGTGGAAAAGGCATCTCAAAACCTCAAAGGTGCCATTTCGAGGGTTGTAAGAGGGAAGGTTGTAGTAATGCGAATATGCTCGTCATTGGTTGTATTTAGATAGGGTTCATGAAACGTCGTGAACTGTGGTATATATTGACTGCGCTAACAACAAAATAAGGTACTGATAGTTTTTATCACACATTCTCAGGACCCACAATATGTTCAGGCTGAGTAGGGTGTTTACTTATAATCGGCGCCACCTCCAACTTATATTTCTGATAAACAATCTTAGGTTTCTTCGTCCGAAGTTGCGATTCCTTTTCAAGCTGGATAGTAGCACAATTATAACAAAGACAAGCAGAGCAAAGATCACCACAAGCCGATCCTTTGATACCATATCTCATACGGAAGTTCTGCCGCTTAAGGAGTATATGAATACATCCAAGCCCAGTAAATTGATTAAGCAGGCAGGCAACTGCACAATCAGAGTTACAAGTGCGATAGTCATCCATATCTGGGTCACGGAGACGAGCAGCAGTTCGGCCAGCCACTATCATCAGAGAATAGAAAGTTAGCTAGGTGTGCCGGTATTAAACGTCAAGATTAGGGGCAGACAACGTACAAATACATGGACAGAAGAACCCCATACAACATGTGTTGTGGGGTGTAAAACAACACCAAATGGAATTCAACCAAGATTTAGAATTAATGTCCACAGAAGATCGAGGCATCGTGAAAATGCAGAAATGAGTGTATATATGAATGAGTGTATAGATAAATGAGTGTATAGATAAATGATAAAGAGTGGAGATGATGAGGATGCAATGCTGGATTACCACTTCCCAGATCTCGTTACCTCAAAGGGCGCAGTGGAGTATTTATACATGAGTACTCAGATCTCTACCACCGACTAATAAGCTGTTCGAAACAAGGATCTGATGAGGCCTCGACAGTCCGGTGGTTAACCGCTGGGTGTACTTTTTCTGTATGGAAGAAGTAACAGGTTTTTTGTTGTTGTTGTATTTTTTATCGTCTACCTAACTAGTTCTAACTGTCAATACGATGGCTCTCGACGCAACGTCGGGTCAAAATGAAGTCGGCATTCCAGTATCCTCCGTTGAGTGATCGGCAATCGCGAGTAACGCGTGAGCATAGAGGTCCTACCAAGACCAAATAAAGAGCAAGGTGAAAAATTTAAAAAAAAAATGAAACAAAAATGCAAAAATATAAAACACCGAGAGAGTCTATACACAGCATAGCCCGAAGGCACCCAGCGGGGTCCAGGCTCGTCCTGGTGTTTTTTGGCCCGCAGCCGATCCAGCAATAAAATCAAAATCTGTCGTCGCAAAAGGTTTTAGTTGTCGGCTTTCGGGTATCGATGGTGTGAAGTATCAGGTTCGATTCCTATTCCGGTCAAACCAGTGAACACTAAATTCAAGGTTGCACCTAGGGACGGCACCTTTGTAACTTAATTCAAGCTAGAACTAACTGATTTAGTCTGTTTAAACCTGATTCGGGAACTAATTGACCGGTCTATGGAGGGTCATCCAACTTGGAGTCGGGTCGGGGTGCTAAAATTTGGCTTTTCCATATACTGGGCCGGAGGATGAGGTGTCTGCAGTATAGATTAGTGACTAGCATAGGTTGAACTTAGATGTCCTGCAATACAGAAAGTCTCTCCATAGGCTAAGCCTGCATGAGAGTAATGATT
>LCZG01000146.1:0-15598 GCA_001483325.1 Huntiella savannae
CTCTATTGTGATTTTATTGAGATTTGGCAATTTCCTTTCAAAAATCGGTGTTCTCTAAAACTTGAAAAACTACTGTACATACATAAATGTCAGGGTTTCAGGTGACTATGGCTTGATTTGGAAGGTCCTGCATTTGCATACATATCTTTTGAATGTAAAGTGGATGGGAAATGCGCGAAAAGGAGGTTGACGTTCAATATTTGGTATGTACCCCACTGTTGACGACGGGTCAGCTAGGAACGGGTCAGGAACGGGATGTTGACGGGCCGATTCGATTAGGGTTTTTGATTTCATTTTTCTTGTTTTACTTTGGAATCTTGGTTGTATGGAGCTGAAGGTCTGGGCGACCGGAGTATATGTCTCTATATACATATGTACTTACATATACCATTGAGAAAACAACTACGGCTGAGTTGACGTGTTAGCGGGATGGATTATATGTACTGTACATATGTACATACGTGTCTGCGACTCTACAAGTTTGACCTACACACAAAAAGGAGACTATTCTCAACTATCGTTACTGCATGTTGGATATGCAATGCACGCACGTCTTCCGATCCAGTCTAGTCACTCGCTTCACCAGAAACCAAACCAAACTAAACTATACAATTCAACTCCACAGACCGTCCGCCGCTAAGGTCAAGTGACACACCTTGTTCGTTTTGTTGCCCCCCATTTTGTTTACACCCGTTATTTTCACATGTGGAGACTTGGCTTTTGCTTTTCGTGCTTTTTTGAGTAGAACAGACCCTGACTTCATGGTCGTTTTTTTCTTGTCTTGCCATACTTCCGACTTGTGATTCGCCTACCGAGACTTCTTTGTTAGACATAATATACGCCTTGACGCTTACACCACGACCTTGACAGCCTGCAAAGTTCAACACTGCCGTTAATCAACCTATACACATCGACCTCAAAGACACCATTTGCTGTCCATTTTCACGCCCCTTGATATAAATATACACCCACCCTTCTAATCCGGCAATGGACGGCCCTTTTCGTCCCTATCGGCCCCCAAACGCCACGGCTTCACATTCGCCCACGCCCTCTTCCTCCGCTCTTCACGCCCCACCTGCCGATTCCGATTCCGTCCCAATAGACCAGCATATTCCACCACCAGAAGACATCGCCGACTCCGAAGATCCCGCTTTACACGCCCAGGCACTTGCTCTTGCTCATGGCATCTCTAATACTCGTCCATCCTCCCGTGCCTCCGATTCCGATACAGATGATAGACCCCTCGCTCAGCTCCGCGAGGACCTTTTACGCGCACAACACCTGCAGCAACTGAAACAACACCAGTCCCGGAGACTCCTTCACCAGCATAATGACTCGCTCAAGTTGTCACTTCGTCGCTCGAATACCCAGGAACCCCCACCACCACTACAAGATGAACATCCTCCTACACCGACCTCCCTGATTCCTGGCGCTGCCCGTCCACGAGGACCCCAACGAGCTCAAACAGGCCTTCCTGGCGAGATTCCAGGTTGGGCTTCTCGTGGCCCATCAAGAGCCCATTCTAGACGAGGTTCAGTAGGCACAAATGGAAGTTTACCGCCTCCTTCCCCACGAATTCTAGGTGTGGAAGGTGCCGTCAATTTTAGTGCACCGTTGCGCCCTGGTTTCTCTCGTACTCACTCGGCAGCTGTATCGCCTGTTCCTTCCGCCCCGCCATCTGCCGGCCTCGTTGCTGCGCCGGAATATCTCGCTGCATCTCCAGCGTCATTGGCTCACCCACAAACATTAACCAAACTGACCGGCGGTCCCTTCCCTTCTACCGCCGCACTGGCTTTCGACAATCACCAGCCACAGGGGGGGCCCCTGCCTCTAGGCTCTCCTCTGGGCGGTGGCTTCAGTGCGGGGAGTGCTAAAGGTGGCGTTGGCGCGGTACCAGGCGCTGACGAAAATAGCTGGAATGCATTCCCAAGTAGCGACGACAAGAATAGTGGCCGTTTTGGTAGCAATAGCAACAACACCGCTTCTCGTATCAAGACAAACAGCAACTACGACACCAATTTGTCTACTGACGTCGTACCAGAAACCACTGTGGGTGCAGTTTCCCGATCTGCCGTTTTTGCCCCGGGTGATCATCGGCCTTATAGTAGCCACAGCAATTCTCAAGAGACTGCAGCGGTGCATTTTTCGTTTGATCCGGATTCTTTTGTGACGAAGACGACCACCACTACCACCATTTCCGGTCACGATAATCGAGAGCATCTTTTTAACCACCACGACCAAAATAACAACATTACCACTATTGCTAGTGCCTTGACTAGCGCCAACACTACTGCGGAACACGCCGTCCTTACGAATACTACAGACACCACATCCTCCTCTACCAATAGTAATAATTATCATCACCAGTCTACGACGCACCCTCTTCACGACACACCAGCCTTGCACTCGCCGTCCTTTCCTCTCTCGGCCACTTTTCCATTGCCGACCTCTCCAATCTTCGCCTCATCACTCGCCGCCCCCGCCGCCTTCCGTTCAGCCCGCAACTCAATCGATCTCTCCCGCCTTCCGCCCGTTGCTCTCGCCCACGCACTGTCCCCTTCAGTGGCCTCACCTATCTCCGGCCCCTCCTTCGCAGCCACAAACGCCGCCATTGACTCGACTACTGTCCCCGGAAACGTCTCCGCCTTTGCCGTGTTTTCGCCGACTCTGGAGACACAGGAGCAGGCGCCCTTTTTCAGCGACTTTGTCGGAGCACCTACTGACGCATCTTTGCCTACTACTACCGCTCAACTTGCCCCGTCGTTGCTTGCGACGACTTCAGAGACGGGCTTGTCGCCCTCGGCGAGTTTGACGGCTAGTGCGCTGGCTATTGTCGAGCGCCAGCATACGCACGACCCGCTGAACGAATACCGGAGTCGGAATAGTCGATCGCGCGTCGGTTCCGCTCACGACACTGAGATTGAGGACGAGGTTGCCTCGCTTTACTTTGACGCCGATACACATCACGAACTTACGACTATTGCCCCCGAAGACGACTCGGTCTACGTCGACGCTGAGTCCGCTATGCCGCCAGCTCCACGAGTTAGAGGTGCAGGCTCTGCTATGGCCCGCGGCTCTGCTATCCCCGCGCCTGTTGGTGCCCCATCACGATCAGCTTCCGGTACTGTAGCGTCGCCATTACGATCAGCCTCGGCGCCACAGGATGCTGCTGCAAAAACGAATAGACCTGCCTTGTCGGGCGGACAGATTAGCGTCAAGGATCTCAAGAAACGATTCGACGCGAAGGGCGGTGATGCTGGTTCGGCTTCTCCTCAACAGACACCTGCCAATAGAACACCTGGACGGGCTACGAGGACGCCCGGGCGTAGTGCTATTCCCGTCCGTCAAAACCGGGATTATAGTCCGTCCCCGTCTGTTTCTTCGGTGGATACCTTAGCCTCACGTCGGTCTAGACGGCCATTAGAATCACAGCAACCACCACCACCACAACAACCACAACCATCACAAAACTCGTTTGCTAGCCGAATACGCAAGCCACATGCAGCTTCTTCGCCTTCAGGTGGTGTAGACGCCCTAGACGACTCTGCCACCGCAACTGCGACGACCAACACCCACGCCACTTTTGTTCCTCCCGCCCATCTTGACCACCAGAATTATCACTCAATCCAGGCGCCGTTGCAGCTGGATATGGGCGAAAACCCTGGTAATTCGGCTGCTCCCTCGCCCAAGGAAATTGCGCCCTCAGGAGTCGTCGATCCAGGAGACGAGAGAGGGTCACCAGCGACAAATCTACACTTAGACACGGCCATGGCTGTGGCTACAGCTGCTGCTGCCGCCGCTGCCGCTTCTTCTGGACCTTTGCATCTTAAGAGTTCTGTTGGCCCTATGATGGAGTATAATAGCCCAGATACGGCTTCTTCGCCTTCGGAGTGGTACACTACTCCAGCAAAAAAGACTGTGGCTTCTACTGCTATGGCTAATTCGGCGCCGCGCGGTCGGCATAGAAGTGGGTCCGATTCGCCGAAAATTGCCTCCACCCGGTCATCTCGACTTACGGGGCTGTCAAGAGTACCAGTGGCGTCTGAGCCTGCGACAGGTCCAGCGCAGTCTCGTCTGCCCCGCTCTGTCCAACGCACCATGACGTCGGGCACGCGCACGCCGAGTACGAATGGTTCGCCCGTGGGGTCTAGAGCTTCATCCCCTGCTCCTGGACAGAACAGCCCCCCACGTTCCCGCATTCCAGATTCGGATTTTCGACGGCCACGACCACGGGATCGGGATCGGAGTCGCCATCCTCCGTCCAGGAAGTCTGCTGTCAAGAATGATACGACTTCTCCACTTGCCGATTCTTTCACATCTACTGCTAATTCTGCTGTTGACCCAGTACCACCGCCACCACCACCACCACCAGTTCACGATGATTCTTCCGCCGATACATCGTCGCATAGCCCTAGACTTTTGGCTGTTGTCGAAGCCGCCACTGCTGCTGCGGTTGCGTCGAAAGAAGCCTCTTCTTTTTCAGCCACACCTTCAAAAACTGCATCCGTCACCGCCATTGACGCCACTCTTGCAGCCACATCGGACGACCCGTCTATGGTACTGTCGCCAACCGGCATGCCGTCTATAGCCGCCAACGCACCCGCGGCCCTTGCCTCGCAGCTCCAATCCGCACGGCCCCGCCATCAGGTTGCCAGCGATGGTTCTTTAATTTTCCGTCCCCGGGCGGATACTACGCTTCTTGACTCGCCACAGAACCCCGTCGTACGCATGCGCATAGCGACCGCCATGGCAACGGCTTCGCCCCCAATCGCCAACATTCTCCGTGAGGAAATAGTTCAACGACGCATCTCAGAGGGCCCGATTGATTTTGAAAAGCGGCGAAACGATATCCGTCTCAAGTACAGCAAAACAATTCGTGAGAAGCAGGAGCGTGCGGCTGCCCGGCGTCGCACGCGGGAGCTTGCATCGGCGTCTGCAGCTGCTGCATTGGAGGGGCGGATTGTTGGCAGTGGGTCTGGTTCTACACCTGTCAAAAGGGCCGATGTTGAGCTAAAAGCCGAGGGAACTGGGCAGCCTTGGAATGGCGGATTTGAGACAATGGCTGACGGCAAAATGTCTCAGAAGACGACGGAAGAACACGACGAGCCTTTGAGTCCAAGGGCACTTGCGCCAGGTGTTTTACCACTAGGCCAAAGTATTGCCGCCTCTGGGGATTCGCGCACACCGACTCCTCAACCATTTTCTTCTTCCATCGGCCCTGACGATTCAAGCCATCATCATTTCGGCCGTGTGTCGAACCTCGCAAAAGATTCGAAATCTGTGGCCGCACGCGATGCGCCTATGCTCGGAGCTCCTGGTCATTTCCCCGCAGACGACTACCGTTCTGCTGATGTTGAACCGCAATCGGCTGTTTCCACCGTTATGACTGAGTTTGATGTTGACTTGGCGTCGCCGCACACCACTAACCCGCCGGCGACTGCCCAGGGCAATAGCTTTCGGACGCCGCCACATAGTCCTGCCTTGTCGGCTACCACTGGCCATCTTCACATCAACTATCGTTATCCTTTTGGTGATGGGAATGAGATCTATCCGGGGGATCTTTCGCCTACTCTTGCTCTCTCGCCTGTTGAGCCCCGACCGAACCGTCCTCGCGCCCTCGATTCGACAGCCTTCGATAACAACGCCATGGCTATTCAAGATGACGACGAAGACGACTTTGATTCTTTAACTCGCAAGCCCCTTTCCGGCCTTTCTCACTCCACCACTGTACGCATTTTCCGCCGTGAGTCCGATATTACCGGGCCTCAAAACCATCTTCCCACCATGGCGCCAATTCGCGATTACGACTATAATGACGATGTTTACCGATTTATGCCTGGATCTGCCGCCGCTACTGCCATTCGCCACATCCGCAACGCCGAGTCTAATGGAGAGAACATCCCGCCAATTCCGGATATCCCGCTGGACATTCGTTCTGCTCACGCTTCTTTCTCCGGTGAGCTCTCTGAAGCTGGCGATAAACTCATGCCCGAGTTGCCACCTTCCGCTACAGGTTCGTTCACTACGACTGGCTCGGTTCCACCATCTGGTCAGAGTTTGGGAGTCCCCGCTATGCTTATCCCTGGGAATCGGTTCAGTGCGCAGTCTGCTTGGACTGATTTCAGTATTGAGAGCCGTGATAGTAACAAGCCGCCTATTCCTGGTGAGGGCACTGAGGGCGTCCCACCTATTCCTGCTCCTGGGTCTTTGACTATTAACACGCGCGTTCTTCCTAATGGTCATGACATCACCCGTCCGTCGCCACTTGATGCTGAGCTGCCGCCTCTTCCCGCCGAGGCCCTTGAGAAATCCTCGGAAAACCGCACAGGGCAAGCACCTGAACACAGCCCACCACCAGTTCCTCCAGCAAAGACCGATTCGATGTATGACCGTGATACTGTAGTTAGCAGCCTTTACGAACACAGTCACTCAGGCACAACTCTTGCTTCACGTCCCGTTAGTCGCGACCGGGCCACAGTGGCCACTTCAGTCGCTCGGTCGTCAATCGACAAGATCCGTTTGGTGCAGTCTAGGGCCGGGTCGGATACCGATATGCCCCCTGCTGTCCCACCTAAGAATGATGTGGATGGAAAGGAGCGCAGACGGTTGATTACCAGACGCAATGTAGTCAAGGAGTTGATCGATACTGAGAATGCTTTCGTGCGGGATATGACTGTGGTTTGGGAGATTTACAAGGGGACTGCATCTGCCTGCCCGGGCTTGGATCCCAAGACGATAAAGTTGATCTTCCGAAACACTGATGAGATTATCGCATTCCACACGACTTTCAATATTCACTTGTTGGAGGCCGTTAAGACGATTTATATTCCGGGTATGGGTCCTTCGATGGAAGATGCTATCAAGAGTCCCGAGTTCGACACGACTGATATTTTCCCGCCCCCGGAGGCTCTGGATGATGCCAAGGATTTTGCTACTACGATTGGGTCGGTGTTCAAGGATCACATTGAGGAGATGAAGGCTATCCATGAGGTGTTTTTGCGGACTTCGGATCTTGCGGCCAAGCGTCTCATTGAGATTCAGATGGAGCCTGCTATCAAAGTCTGGCTTAACGAGTGTGATCTTATATCTAAGGATCTCACGGCTGCATGGGATCTCGACTCTTTGCTGATCAAGCCTATGCAGCGCATCACCAAGTACCCCAACCTTATCATGTCCATGTTGGAGAAGACACCACAGGAACATCCCGACCGCAGTGAGCTTATCGCTGCCAAGGAGTATCTTGAAGATGCTATCATCGAGATCAACAAGACCAAGAAGAACTTTGAGCTCGTTGGACAGATTGTGTCTGGAAAGCGCAAGGACTCTGATGTCAAGGCGGGCATTGCTCGGGCTTTTGGCAAGCGTGGTGACAAGTTGCAGCCGGGTAGTCGTGTGCCTGAGGATGATGTGTATCGTCAGCTAGATGAGCGGTTCAACGAGGATTTTATTAGACTCCAGGTTGTGCTGCGTGATGCTGAAGATTACACGGTTCATGTGTCGAGTTATGTCCATGACTTTTTGCAGTACCTTTCGTCGATTGAGTTGGTGATGCGGTTGCAGCCTAGTCCGTATCCTGAGTTGGAAAGCAAGTGGGCACAGTTCAACGTGTCTATGCGGGATATGGAGAAGGTTGTCCTTGAACGTCACGTCGCCCAGATTCGGATGCAGGTTATTGGACCCATTGAGGAGGTGATCAAGTCGTATCGGAATCCGGAACTTGCGATGAAGAAGCGATCGAAGCGGAGAGTGGACTACGAAAAAGCGGAGCTCATCAAGAAGGGCGGAAAGGCTCCAGATTCCAAATTGGCCGAGCTTGTGGAACAGTACGAAGCTTTGAACGATACTCTGAAGAAGGAATTGCCTATATTGTCTGCTCTTACTGCCAAGGTTGGTCGCATTTGCATGAATAACCTTGTTAATATCCAGACGGCCTGGTACCAATTATGGCGCGACCGGGTCAGAGGGGTTATTGGTGATGGACGCGATTACCATGAGTTTTCTGAAATTGTGGCGAGTTTCCAGGCGGATTACGACTTTGTTAAGCCGTCTATGGCTGAACTTGGCATCATCAACCCGACGTACAAGGGCAAGACTTCGATGTCGACAATGGGGTCTATGGATGATGCTGCATCGCGGTCACGGGTCAGGATGACGGATAATTCACCGAGACCTAGGGGTTTATCCGTGAGTAACGACATTCCTGTGTTGCCAGTTCAGGACTTCGCCAGACGGAATTCGGGCAGTTTGGCTTCGCCTCTTGGTGGTATTGGGACGATTCCTGTGCTTCCGCCACTACATGGTCAGAGAGAACGGGCTTTTGAGCCGGAGGGGTATTATATGGGCAGTCATTCTCGGGCGCAAAGTAACGCGACTACCGCTGGTGGTGCTCCTGGCCCGGCTATGGGTATTATGCACTCTATGACGGCGCCAATTCATGGACATGGATACTCAGGGAGTCAAGGGCCGAAGTACGCAGCTGCACAACGGGTTCCTCCTTCTCCTGGTTTCCCGGATGTTTCTATGGAGACTCAATCATCTCGGCCTAGTCTTGAGGTGCAATACTACACACGCCGTGACTCCGCATCTACTTTCGCCTCTAATTATGCATCGTCGGTTCAAGGCACTGGTGGCGTTAGCGCTAGTGAACCTGTCTCTGCTGTCGCTAGTAAACGATTCAGCGGACTCTTCCATTCGGCGTTACCACCACCTTCGGGGACTTCCGGGGCTGGCGTCTCAGCAACGCATGTACCCACAGCGGGTGCCGATGCAGTTGTCGAGGAGGAAGAAGGAGATGCGGAAGAGGGCAAGGTCCTTTGGTTGGCGGCTTCGCTGTTTGAGTTTAGAGTTGAGACTCGCAGATTGGAAGGTGGATGGCCTTACTTGGTTTATCAAGCTGGCGAAGTAAGTTATCTTGTGATTCTTTTGAGTTTAGTGGACATGTTGCTAACTGGGTTTGATAGGTTTTTGATGTGCTTGGTGAAAAGGGCGAACTTTGGCTCGCGAGAAATCAAGATGATGGTAGAGGTGTCGTGGGGTGGATCTGGAGTAAGCATTTTGCGAGGTTGCAGGATTCTTGAGGCTTAAAGATGATGATGGGTTGATTTTTTGGTTCAGTTGATTGATTTGATTGATATACCCCGGAGTTGGATTGGATTGGATTGGATTGGATTGGATGGGTTATGATGACTTTTGGGATTAGATCTGAATGAATGATTTAAGTGTTTATTTAATTTTTTGGTTTTCTTTTGTGCATTTTGGTGATAGTTTGGGTTTCTTGTATCACGATAATTGCGGGGTAGTAGATGTTTGTATGCGCAAGTATGTATGTATACGTCGGTCACATTGAGTTGAAAAGATCAAGAAAATCCAACACAATAGAAACCCTAATCCGCCCAAACCTTGATCTCCCAAATCACGTATGTTCCTACCTAACTAAAACCAATCGAGACAAACGCATCTAAATGAATCAATCAATCTCAACACACGTAACACAACACCCCAAACAATCAAAATCTCCAAAAACGCGACCTCCTTCCTTCCTCCCAACGAGGATCCACAAAAGCCAACAGGGCGGAAATCCCTAATCTGGGGTATCTTGTACGAGGTCTCGGTACTGGAATATGCAACTGGGGAATTGGCGTTACAGGCTTGACTGGGCTGTGGATTTTCGGAGGCTGTGTTTTGTATGTAGAGTAGTTACCCCTGTTTTTCCAGACACGGTGGAATGGGGACGTGGCTTTTGATGAATCGATGGGATATTTAACGTGACTTTTGTTGTTTTTTATTATCTTGGTTTGTGGATTTGGATATTGTGTGTTTTGTTTTTATCTGTATATGTGAATATGCCTACTCATGGTGGTCTTGTTGGGACACCCCATGTGAGGGGGTCGTCGGAGACGACACGGATGATACTCCTTGCTTTCACGACGGTTGGTATCGTGTAAGTCGCCCGACTTTATATATAAGATGTCAACTAACAAACCAGCTTCGTATGGGGCGTCGAAATGACCTACTGCACTCCCTATCTCCTCTCCCTCGGCCTCTCTAAATCAACCACCTCGCTAGTCTGGATCGCCGGGCCTCTATCGGGTATCATAGTCCAGCCTATCATCGGGACTTTATCCGATGGAAGTACCAGTTCCTGGGGAAGACGGAGACCGGTCATCCTGGCGGGCACGTTGATTGTTGCGGCGGCGTTGCTGGTTTTAGGGTTTACGGAGGCTATTATGGGCGTGCTTGGGGTTCCGAAGACTTGGACGGTTTGGGGGGCCGTGGCGGCGATTTATGTGGTGGATTTCGCTATTAATGCGGTGATGAGCTGTTCGAGGAGTTTGATTGTTGATACGTTGCCGATTGAGAAGCAGCAGGTTGGTGCGGCTTGGGGTAGGTTTTTGCCTTTTTTTTTTTCATTGGGTTGTGGTGATTGTGACTAACGAGTTCAGCGTCCCGGTTGGCGGCTATTGGCCATGTCATTGGTTATGCGGCTGGAGCTATTGATTTGCCTGTGTTGTTCAACTCCACGCTAAGTCAATTCCAACTGCTCATTATTTTCGCCGTCATGTTTGTTATTACTTCGTCGTCTATCTCGTGCTGGGCTGTAACCGAGCGGGTTCTTCTCCCTAAAAGCGGGCCTCCGGAGTCGAAAATGGCTGTGTTTGGGAAGATTTGGAATACATTGATGTATCTCCCACCACGAGTCCAGGCGATTTGTTGGGCGCAATTCTGGGGGTGGATTGGATGGTTTCCGTTCCAGTTCTACTCGACTACATGGGTTGGTGAGATCTATTACCGGTATGATGCCCCGGGACAAGGCTCGGGAGATCGTACGGGTGATATTGGGAGAATCGGAAGTCAGGCTTTAGTGTTATATTCCACGGTGACATTCCTTGGGGCGTGGTTATTGCCTATGGTTGTTAGAAGGCCGGATGAATCGGGGTATACCAAGAGACCACCGAAGAGCATTGAGAAGTATGTTGATTTCCTGGACAAATGGAAGCCGGATATTGTCACGGCTTGGATGATTGGAGATTGTATATTCGCCGCGGCAATGTTTTGTGCGCCGTTGGCGAAGAGTTGGGCTTTTGCTACTACCTTGGTTTGTATCTGTGGAATTCCATGGGCTGTAGCAGGTTGGGCACCAGTTGCTACACTCGGCGAGGAAGTTAACCGGTTATCCCAAGGATATTCCGGTATCCCAATGAGCCCTATGAGTCCAAGCAGACCGGAAAGGGGACATAGAAGGGCGGCGTCCGAGGTGCAGAGTGGCGGAGAGGAATTATCGGGGATTTATTTTGGGATTTTGAACATTTATAGTACCATGCCACAGTTCCTAGGGAACTTCATCTCGACGGTTGTTTTTAGTATCTTGGAACCAAAGAAGGGAAAGACTCTTGGCGGGAACACGGAGGATGGACCTAATCCTATTGCTGTGTGTCTTTTCATTGGCGCTATTAGTGCAGTTCTGGCGGCCGTGGCGGCGGCCAGACTTAGACGGTTACTTAAGGAGGGTGGTTTGCTCGAGTAGGTAGATTTAAACAGATTGATAGACAGATATAGAGAATTATTTATTTTGGAAAAGAGCTTCTTGGTAGTACTTGGCCTCCGCGATACTCTCAAGGATATCCTCCGTTGCCCTGTGTAATCCTGTCTTCTTCGGCGCTGAGTACAGAAGAGAGGGGGCCCACCGACGACACGCCTCTTTGAGAGAACTTACATCCAGAATCCGATAATGTAAATGGTCCATCACTATTTTCCACGGCCCAAGCGACAGAAACGCCTTATCGGCGTGGACTGACGAGCCGGCGAGGAGCCCTGTTCGAGCAGTCGGCACGTGGGTCTTAATGTAAGATAGTAACTCCGCAGCCGCTTGTTCCTCCGTCACATCCGACGCCTGGACAAGCGGAAGCAGCCCCGTTGCCCGATGGGTAGTTTGACACCACTCGTCCATCGCCGATAACAACGAGGCCGGACAGGAAACGATGGAGTGGAAGGCGGGGGCAACGGGGGTCAGTTGGGCGGTGGTTATCACGCAGGATACCTCGATGATCCGGTCGACTTGCGGGTTTAGCCCAGTCATCTGGGCGTGTTAGGGTCGTTTTTGGGCCGGGCGGGGGGGACTAGACGTACCTCGCAGTCGATCCAGACTAGGGGGCCATCGTTGGTGAGGGACGGCGTGGACATTGTGGGTGGTGGGTTGGTGGTGGATGAGTAGAGATGGCGGGGAGTCAGAATTGGTGAGGTGGGAGGGTTGGTTGACGATGGTGTAACCCTAATGATTGCGGGAGAGATAGAGGTTTTAGAGGGGAGGGGGATGATGGAGTTCCGGAGGTTGCGGGGTGTAGAGAAGGCTCGGAACATGTCTATACATGTATATACACCTGCACATATGTAAGATGCTTGAGACTTAGAGGTTTGTTGACGGGGGTTATTGTGATGATGGAGTGAGTGAGTCCACGGCGGGTGAATACCGGGTAATCAGATTGTATGGTCTAGGGTATAGGGTACATGGAATTATGGTGAAGCTATGTTCGAGAATTATGAATGTATGAATATACACATTGTCTTTTACATACCGGTATTTATTCAACATGGTACACTCAACCAAATGTCCGGTTCCCCCGCTTTCATGAATCCCGCATCGGAGCCGTATTTCCGGATATATCCCAGTTCCATCGTCCAATTCGACACATCAAGTCTCACACATGACAAACCTGACAACTGGTAACATTTGAAATAACATCCCAACACCAAGAATAATCCATCCCAGATGATGTAGCACGTCTAACTTTATCAGAATATGTGGTGTCTAATGTATGTCGTGACTCTGGTGATACACGATGCCATGGGGCTATCCTTTCGGTTACCCGCATTTCAGGTGACTCTTTGATATGATCATTTCCCATGATTACACTGCACAGGAGTGACCATGTCCAACTTCCCCAGCTTTTTGCCATTATGGGATACTCTTGACGGATTGGGAGGCATCAGCATACCACTGCGCCAAAAAGAAGTGGAACCTTTGGACTTTGTTACTAGTGCTCTTCTATCATGGCTTATATAGGAGGTAGTTCCTTATACAGCCAGAAGAGGTCACAGTGAGTAGCCATCAGACAGGGCAGAGGCTGACAACTCTATCGTTCTTAGTTGATACGTTTGGGTGTTGGGGATTTGTGTGGACCCTAGCTGATGGGAAACCCTCTGAACGGAAATTTCCGTGGGATCTTGAATTCGATTGTTGTTAGTGAAGGATTGGTGCGCTTACACGTGTGTATGCACACTCTTACACTGACCAAAAATACACATGGGTGAGATGATAATATACAGAAGAGTATTGGTGATTAGAACTGATCTAATGTCATGGATGAGGACTGCAACGAGATAGCTGTACGCGATGATACCGAGCAGGGTACACTAAGACCGAGGCAGAGATGCTCTTCTTCCGTGCTGAGGTACGGCTTACGATAACTAAGGGAGCTGATGGAGAAGATATGAGGCTGACCCGAGACCATCTACAAGGGCCTGGGAACATACATCGTTTGCTAGACACTATTAGAGGGTTGGATATCTAAATTGGGATGCTCACGTATGTCGCAGGGCTCGTGCCGTAATCGGCATGACAGAACAGGTTGGAGCACTCAGATACATTACAACACAGGGAGCCCTAGGTACCGGCCACTTCACGCCGAGGATGTCCGTCAACCCGCTATTCTCTTACTAACTGATACTCTCGCATTCACCGTGGAGAACAATGCCTACGTCCCACGCGTCATCAACTTCCCGATGTCCTACATTGTCTTCAGGTGAATACAGAGAGTATCCGCGATATTCAAATCCGGCGAAGCATTCAACAACTTCAGCCTCGCAACAGAACACAACGAGATGCCCAATGGTGGACGTCCATCCCACTGGATCTCGCAAAGAACGGGATCAAGATGCGTGAGACGACTGTGACGTCATCTGCACCAATGGTTCAGGGCAGGGAAGTCCATGACCATTACGCTCACCCACCTTCATGGCTAAAAGGTCACCGCCGACCTGAACAATCCCCTTGGATCTTTCTTCAAAGAGGACGAGTACAAAGCAGACAACCCTTTCCAGGTGACCGAGTATATACAAGATCTGGCCCGATGCTTACCAGAAAGCTACATATTTTTTGACAACTCAGCAGCTAGGCCGACTAGACAAGTCGACATGCCCGTCTGATATGGTACTTTATTGCCATATCCTTAGATATGATAAATGCACTCATTGATCACAAAATGAGGTGACCGATAACGTAGAGAGAGCCACACGTCATACTGGAGATCAAGAGAAGACCAGCAGCACGGTTAGATACCAGAGAAACAAAGACCAGATCCCATGGCCTAGTATAGATCCTGTACATCGCAAAATAAGAAGAAGATCCCTTCGAACCCATTGCTCGGGTAGCCCAAATAATCGTGTATATGGACGAATATGAGCAGGAGACGTTTGAGTATCAGGTAGAAACAGAGCATCACAATCGACGAGACGGGAATTCCGGACGGAGAGATCACCCGGTAAAGCGGGGTTAACCAAGATAGCAGAATATGTATTCACAGGGTGAAGACTTCAAAAGTCAGGGCAGAACGTTGGAGGAATTCTTGGAGCAGACTAACGGTATGAAAATGGCAACGTGAGAGGTGGCGGGAGGATAGACACGAGAGAGTCTTTGCATGGCTATCATGGACTAATCTATGATGGTGAAGCGCGCCATCTTGGTAGATATTAAACTATCTATGGATGATTATAACCCATGGGAAATGGAAGCACTCCAAGATAACGGAATATCTGTGGACATGCCCTTGTTTCTAGTGTGGAAATATGATGATAGATTTCAGTATTTTGATTGAATTGCAGTAAACCAGGCCAAGGAAACAGGATAGACGAATGTGTTACAACGAGCCCTGAAGATGTATATAATAGTAACAACAAGATGACGCCCATTTAACCAATACTACATATGATGCCAAACTGGGTATAGAGATGTTGTACATCGCGGAGTCACGTGTCCAATTCCTACACGTGATCTTCCAATATAGGACGCGGGGATTATGTTAATAAGATGCCACCTTGTTCCTCTCCTCTCCTCTTGCTCTTCTAGATAGACAACTGATGGTAGAATACCTAAACTACAACCAATACAGCTATCCTGACCTCCTTACAATACTCTGACATCCACGACGCCACTCTCACTTTAGCATATGACCTAGCCATTACGTGAAAGTAGCTCCGTAGATCAGGATATCCCCAAACGAGGAAGACAGCAACATCAAGAAAAGAACGTATATAAATATGGAATCTGTGTCAGAAAACTATATATTAAAATAAAGTAACTAGACTGGTCGGCACCCCACAGAGACAGCATACAAGTCCGCTCTGCTGGCAACGCATCTGGGACATCTGGCGATGACCGGGAACCCCAACGGCCAAAGACCCCCGCTACCAGCCAAGAGTGTACTGAAAATGGAAACACATAAAAAAAGAAGTCGGGGCCTTCTGAACAAGCCGACACTGAAACATCATATCACGAGCCTTCAGCCCCCCACACGAACTGCCGCTGGAGTGCCTAACACCCTGC
>LCZG01000146.1:34060-45710 GCA_001483325.1 Huntiella savannae
GAAAGGCGATAGCCGCATCATGGTCGGAGCACAGAATCCCATCGTCCTCGGGGTTGTGCCGGTGCCACATAATGAGGGCTACAGCAGCAACTGCAATGCTCTCGAGCTGGGCTGTCTCGGTAGTCATTTTGCCTAAGGACACTAAATATATTGAAGGTGTCGAGCGTGCAAAGACGATGGGGTTCGGCGGGGCTTAGACAAAACAATTAACAAACACGTGGCTGTAGGGCAAGAAATCATGTTAGCTGGCAGATCTTAGCTGGTTTCTATAGGCATAACTCACTTTGTATTGACAAAAGCAGGCTATTCGTTTGTTTCAGATGTCGATTAGGTTGACAACTGGAACCCAAACAAACCGAGAGTAGCGAGGGGATGTTTATGGAGTCAGGTTGGAAAAAAACTAAGCTTGACTGAAAAGCTTAAATGACATAAAGACCAATGTCACTTCTCCTCCGTCGGGGCAAGAGCTCGCGGGAAGGTTGTACATGCCACATTTCCAGGAATGGCGTGCTTACCAGTAAAGCCACTCGGTATAGACTCAGTGTCACCCCACAGTAACTTTAAGGTCTCTAGGAAACAGCAAGAGATTCAGGGAAGTTGTTAAACTTTTGTTGAATTTGTGTTGCATTCTTCAAGTACACCTACAATTGAGGGAATGTCCACCCTCATTTATACTAATCCAATTCCCCATTTGTCCACGTGCTTGATTGCTGCCTGGGACACTTGTCTCGCTTCCATATCTATTTCCGTTTGCATGTCTCTCTCAGTTTCCGCCCGACTTTACCGGTACCTCAGATTGGGCTCCTTCTTCACCAGAAGTTGTCTTTAGAGTCCTCAAGCTCATCTTTCTACAATACTAGCGACGGAATAGTCCCGCTGTGGTTGGTTGCGTTTGCACAGAAGGAATTGGCCCCGGAGGGCGCTTCTCAGCCTCTGCCCTGGCTGATGGCTGCTTACTAGAAGTTCGTTTCTCACTTTATAGGAATTCCCTCCTATATAGGCCCTAATAGAATGGCACTAGTAACAAATTCCAAAGGTTACACTTCTTTTTGGTGCAGTGGTATGCTAATGCCTTCCAGTCTGTCATCAGCCTCACCTCGGGTCATGGCAGGAGACGCCCTGTCTGTGCATTGACGCAGAGAGCGGAAAGTGCCGGAAGCGGAAATAAATCTAACGACATCCAAGCATGAACAGAAAGCGAAACCCATCTTTACGACTTCAGGACAGATTTACAGAGCCCGTCACTTGAAGCAGGTACTGCATGTAAGCCACCGGAGAAAAACATTGCATATCAGGAGAAACCAACCTGGATTATGTGCAAACTGGCGACAAACTGGCACGCACTTACGTGGACAGTTTGGGGTATTTGAGTCTGTGATTTCTCCCGGCCTCAGCTCTAATTTCTTTCATCCTTAACAACTCCGAAATCATCCAACGACAACCGGATGCAGCATTGATTGCATCAATCCATTTCCTATTAATCTCGTTCCCATCCGGCTCATACTTTCTCCACCCCCATTGTCAAGATGTGGTTCGACCAGAAGACACACGATGCTACCGACAGCAAGGCTACCGCTGTCATCAACGTAAGTATACACTCTGCTCATTCTCTACTGCCGACCCCAAGGCTAACCGTTAAATCCTCTTCCTAGGCTGGGACGCTTCCTGGCGCTCTTTGCCCCCGCTGCCTGGAGCGCGGCCGCGAGTCATGGGTCGCCCCCGGGCGTATTTGCAGCAACTGCAAATATGATAACACAAAGTGAATCTTTGTGCTGTTAAGCAGCCAGGTCTCTATCTCGATTGCCCCCAAAATACAGCCGTTGTTGTATGTTTTGTGCTTCGTCGGACGAGCCTAATAACAGTCCATTCCCTCCATCTTCGTATCTCTAGTGACGTGACTCATGGATAACGCGGGATCTCCGGCTGAACTATGTGCCTCTGTTTGTTATTGTTTTCTCCACTGGTCTTTTCGGCCTTTGCCACGTAGTTACCGCCAGAGTGTAGCGCTGCTAGTGTGATCAACAACGGAACAAGACTGTTGATACTGGTGGTAAGTGTTGGATTGTTGGTCCGTCGGCTTACAACTATGGCGTAGTGTGTACGACGATGGCCATTGTCTAGTAGACGCGGCGTAAATACTTAGTAGTAAGATAGTCACAACTTATACCCTTCATTAGAAAACGTCCCAGAGTTGTTCCGGTTTGTTTTCTAGGGGCACGGGAAAACCCTTATTTCTCGAATGGGGCTTGAACTCCAAGGGACATAATTAGGGAGTTAAACACAGCAATGCAATTCAAGATACCTATTTACCTCTAAGCAGAATGAGAGTAATGACACAAAAAGAAACTCCAAAAAGCCTATCGCTTGAGTAACCGATCCAAGTCATGCACATCGTGGTCCTCGTAGAACTTTACAGATGCCGGGAAACGTCCATCCAGAGTCCTGACCCTCTCTCCCGAGGTATGGCACCTGCCGACCCCCGTGGTTAACTGGGACACGGACCGAAATCGGCGGCCCATGTCCGTAAATTCGCCGTGCCCGCGACTAGTTAGAATTCTCATCATGCGAGCAAACATCTCAAAATGGAGAGAGATACCTTCGCGTCTCGCAGCAATATCAACTTCATCATCAGACTTGTAGCCATCTTCATCGGAGGCCACATCATCTTCTGATTCACTGTGCCCTTGATATGGAGTGTCGTCCCAATCATCATCCAAGCCAGAAGAGGCATCCGAACCTCACTTCGAGCTTGAGGAGTCATCCTCGACATGGGGACGAATACCGCCATCCTCAAATTCCGGTCTCACGCGTAGCGAGGGATGGAAGAAGTAGGGGGGCGAGCGGTGTCGGATGACGGTGTCGAAGAAGTTTTTGCGGCCTTTGATTTGCTCGAAAAAATTGGTCATATGCTGTGCGCCTCATCGGTGCTCGACGCGTCATGGCGGACTATGTGATGTTAAAGCAAGTGAGTTTCAATCGTACCAGCGAAGCATCTGACCCGTGTCATTCCCAGGTAGCAGATGTTTAACTGTCTTGTATCACCATCCTATACCCACTGGGCTTGCCATTTTTCTTGAAATATCTCAAGGTAAATGTTAGGGTTGTCAAAAACTGGGTTAATGTTTGTGTGACCAGAAAATCGAACGGGACAATAGTGGAACGAGGCGAAAATGCCCGAGCATGGCGAGGAGTGGCCGTACACTCCCCGCCAACAGAAGAAACTTTGGATAGGGACGACCCTGGGGAAGAGCGTGAGGAGTTGAAATAAGCCGATCCTACAGCGGTAAAGTCCTAGAGAGAACTTTGGTCCTTCTCGCGGATGTCTTGCATCTTTCGAGGTTCTTGTTCAACTTCATCCCGCGTACGCTTCCCAAGCGTTACGGGCAGCACTGGAGAGGCTACCGGGGCAAGAGAAGTCCGAGTGGGTAGGGCGCTAGCACGGGGTGTTTCGGCCGTAGCGGCGATAAAGAGCTCCCATCTGGCACTCGAGAGAGCCGCAATAAACGAGGCCGGCAGAGAGGCCGGAGCATCAGCAATCTGTTCGGGCTCAACAGAGTCAGCCCCATCTGTAACAGAGTCAGAAGCGGAATCCAAAAGTCTGGGGGATTCGTCGCCAATAATGTGCGCCAGCATGTCCGGTAACTCCGTAGTCTCCAGTTCAGACGCGTCGTAATCCGACTGATAGCCACCGCGGCGACAACGAGCAAGGTTTTCGCGGGGATTGAGGTGTCTAAATTGATAATGGTTAGCCTTGTGGTGTGATGATAATTACAAGAGGTCATTAAAACTTACGCATCGTCTTCAACACGGGTAGTGTTTGCGCTGTGGTCAGCGTCGATGTGAATGGAGCTACCGTGAGTGTTAGAAAACGTATGTTGTGATGGCAAACAGGGAGACCTACGTGGACATCTTTGAAAAAAAGGTTGGTAATGTGGACAGAGTACGATGGTGAACAACGAGCTTAAGAACAGTCGATGAAGCCTGTACAGTGAATGTCGAGATGAAAAGAAGACAAATCTGTCAAAGAGATCCAAGAGTCAAAGCGATTGAGCCGGAAGAACGAGACGAAATAGAGATATCAATCCTACAGCGAAGGAAATTGTAATCCCTAGATCAAATTACATTCCAGACTGTTAACAATTCATTTTTACATCAAAATGGATGAAATATTGTTGGAAAGCCCCAAACTCACGAAACTCTAGACTGCGGTGTCAAAAGTGGCAAAAGAGAAATCAAGAAGAAAAGACCCCAAGCCGAGAGATAGTTAGCTTTTTGTGTGCGTTCAAAGGACTGGCTCATCAGCAACACAGCTTTTTGTAAGAACTAAACTTTTCCGTGCTTTTTCCATTTTTTCAATGCGTCCAGTACGCACGTTGTTTCCTTAAGCATGTGTAGCTGTACAGTTTTGTAGCTAGTTATTGCCCTATTGGGATACTTGAGTTGGATGACTAATTAAGGACTAGTGTGTCAACCTAGAATTCCCCGTTGAGGCCTTAATAACCCTGGCAGTATGGTCAACGGTAGGGTTACAAGGGTCACACAATTTAAAGCTTCTCTGAATCACAACGCCTGATGAACTTGGCAGACGGGAGAGAGAGAAGTTAGTAGACTTAATAAGAGGTAGATATTCTAACGCCTAGTTCTGGAATGAGAGCTGCATCTGCTCTTAATAGAAGGACTACCAGTTACGCCCCGGAAACGTGGGGGGAATCGGTACAATATGTGGTGATTGAGTTAGTGCTGTTTTCCTACTGTTGAAAGTACTCAATGGATTGTTATCTGTTAGGGCAGTACCGACTTCCTCAAGTATATTTAGAAAGCACATCGTTACCTACCTTGTAGAACAGTTCACATTATGAGTCTGGATTACGATATGGCTCGTTGAATTGTGGAGTTAGATATCTAGAATGTATCTTGTATAACCAACCTATTGAAAAGCAGGATGAAATAAAGCCACCATATTAGACCCTCCTTGCTATAACCAACCGGGCAATCTTTGGCTCTCGAAACTCTAGGTGTCAAGTTCACTTCTAGTGGCTCGGAACAGAGAGTTCTAGTCCCTGGGCCACGAGCTGGACCGATCCGTAACTCGGACAGAGCAGCTGTGGGTTTGGTGTCCTTTTCTTTCCCAGAGGTTCATCCAAAGTCTCGCAAACCGGGTTGGACAATAACCCAGCTGTATGAAAGCAGAGCAGCCTGGAATGGGTAGAGAAGGCAGGCTTGGGTATGGCCTTTACAGTGGGTGTGGCGATCGACTTGGCTGAATGTCAGACGGCACCCTTCGCTCAGGCTTTGGGAGTTGTTTGCGATGTCGGTGAAGTTGTTGATTATGAGGTAGACGTAATAGCGGCGGGGATCGGTATTTCAGTAGGCTCATTTGAGCGCAAAGCTTTCTCTGTAGTATGTTGGTGACCGTAGCGTAGAAGTGGAATTCGGAGAGGTTGTGGCCTTTGAGGTAGCATTTGTGGCGCTGGGAGCGGTTTTCATGGTTCGCTTCATGTACTGCCCGGTTCTCCGTTTTACAGGAGACATAAAGGTGTACTCAGAGGGAGTAGAGGCTGCGGGTCTCAAGCCAGATTTGACGGTAGCAGCTATGCCTGTCTTGACAGCCTAAGTCTGCATACACTTTGTTGCTGGTTTGAAAACAGACTTGGTTGAAGCCGCTGACGGCGCGATCTTCTTTTCAATGGGAAAGATTGTCATTGAACAAGGCGATCAGAATGTTGTTATGCGTTGCGTGGGCTTGGCCAGTTATGAAGGTTAGAGAACAGTCGTGAGTGTTGAATATTGTATGAATGGTCTATTGGAGTACGAGATCTATTAGTATGTGCCTTCAAAGTTGTTGTTAGTTGTTATGGATGTTATAACGTGACATGACATGCCAGGTATCCCCATTAAACGAAATAAGGAGGTTGTATATCAATATAGGTCTGTGAGAGGTTGGATATCTAGGCCATTGTCTGCAAGGTGGGACAATATTACATTCAGTAGTATCAGAGAGCACAAAGATGTGCGGAACTAGAACGGTTGTACCGCGAAAATGGCAAAACAAGCCCGTTGCAATGAACCAACACAGCTTCACTGCTTTATCTTGGACATGTGAAACAGGTAAATCGCTAACGCAGTGTCCCAACCGCTGGCCCGATAAATGGAGTGGGAAACCCGCGACGATTAACAGATCACGTTCAAGGGCTCACGCAACTGCGATGATTGATACACAGACCAGATATAATTCAATTAAGAGGAAGCCCACCTACACACACGTATCCAGAGAACACCATATAAGAGGACACGCACCGCCGATGGTGAAACTATTTCCCACCAAAGTTTCTCGGAGTAACCCATGACCGCTCCCATGAGTCCTCCTTGATGGCTTCCAACTCCTCCCTTGCCTGAACAAACTCCGGTGCCGCCAAGTCCAAAACACCAGATGTCTTGCCACTTTCAATTCCACGCTTGTCCGTCGTCACCCCCCACCACTTCTCACCCTCAAAATGGCGTAACCACGAGTCTAGTGAGGGGTAGTTATTTTTCTCCCGCGGCGTTTCAAGCACCAAATCCGACTCCCAAAGATACAAGCGAGGAGCCTTCCACTCATTGTCCTCGGCCGGAGGGCTAAGTGGGGCCAGGTACGGCCGGAGGAATGAAGTGGGGCTCGACAAGGCCGGCGTAGCGAGTGGGGCTCGGCGAGGCCGGACACGTATAGCATCGTGGGTGTGTGACTAACAAGGGTGTGGCATAGGGAGATGTAGGGTTGTTTAATCTGGCTTGGGCCGCAGGGTTAATATGAGCCTTAACTATTGCGGTTCAACACTCCCGGCCTAGGTCTCCGCCTGGTCATCGGGGTCCCCGGCTGACTCCGAACCAAACATGGTTTCTTCATCGTCTCCTCCGACCGAACGTTCCCTTCCTTCAGGATTATCAAGAAACAATTCGGCCTGTGCCGGCTCCATCTGATGGTTGGGCCGACCGATAGTATCCCGAATGTCATTTCCGCCATGACCATCTGCCATGGTGGGTGCAACTTCCGCGAGCCGGGTCGTCATTGTGTCAGCCTCTGCCCTGTCTGATGGCTGCTCACTAAGTGTTCGCTTCTCACTGTATAGGAACTGCCTCCTATACAGACCCTGATAGAACAGCACCAGTAACAATGTCCAAAGGTTACACTTCTTTTTGGCACAGTGATATTCTAATGCCACCCGGCCCGTCAACAGCATTCACGGGATATGGGCATGTTGAAAACAAAAGCAAATTTCACAGTAAACATTGAAATACTGGTATCTTGGCTCAAGTTGAACTGCGACAGAGTTGTTGATATAGTTAACAGCCTTATCATGGAATACATGGAGTACTAAAAAACAGCACAACACAAGATGAAAATCGAATTGTCCGGCTAAAAGTTTGCTGGGGGGCTTGGAAACAAAACGTCTGTCGAACATCATTTGGAATCCGTAGGGTTACAATAACCCCGATCGGAACCCGGGGGTATTGAGACGATAAGCGAGGTCGATCATTGTCCAAAAGAGTAATAAATGAGACGTCCTCAGTGAAGTTCAATCGCCACGACATTTTCGGGTCCTTTGCGACATTTGATCTGCTTTTGGCTGCATATCGTAAATCAATCCACAAGTAGAATGTACAGTTTACCAAGGAAGGAAATATTCAAATTGACTGGCGGGTGCGGCGGTACTCTGATTTCATCTTATCCAGAAGTGATTTCTGGCATTTACATAGTGCGGAAGACAAAACCATGCCGGCTGATTGCTTCCAGATGTATATCTGAGATACGACCCAGCCATCTAGACAAATAGGTCTACCGAATAAACTTCGGGCCCATGGTCCTCCGCCTAGGTTTCTGTGGGCTTGATTGGGGGCAAATCTGGGATCACCCTCCTCGTTACCAATTACGCATTGGCCGCGGGCAGAAGTCCTCTGCGGGATATCCTTTACATGTGCTTGGTCGTTCCGCCTGTATCCCGTCGTTCTGTGAGCTGGAGAAGCCAAATACCTGCCAGCCATGGGTACATTTCAATGTTTGGAACATTGAGGTTGTCGGTGTTGAGTTAGCAACAGATTTCTTGCGGGAATGATCGAATGTTCGTTATACGTCGACAAAGTTCCTTTAGACATGGCTCGTTTGAATGTTTTCATCTTGCCTTGATATATTTGTGAGCCAGCTTAGCGACAATATCACAGACACCCGGAGAGCGCGGAGTGTTGAGACTACCAAGTTTTGTTGGCGTCCGGACGAAATCTTGGTTCTCAATGCGAGTGAAGCATGACACAGTGGGTTATTGATAGCGCCGACATGATCCTAATGCCAGACCTTTCAATGATCTGATGATACCACAAGCAAACCAGTGAGCAACAGATACTGGCTCATGATGTACGGACTAAAATGAGAGTCTCTTGCTCCACACACAATCATAACCTACTGAAAATAAGGAGTCGCATCTGCTCTCCCATAGTCCAGCCTCGGTCCCAGCCACACGCAACCAGACCAACAGTCTGTCTCATGCTGCTGAACTCCACTACCAGCAGTTAGTTGCAAAGGCCGAACTGGGCACAGTGAACGACAAGTCTGCAGATGCTCGTCACGAAGGTAAAGCCGTTTCTGAACGCGCTGCTTTGTACCGCGAGTCTCGCTCACTTGATGTCAGCACGGTAGATTCTCCCGCTCCCGCCCCTGAGCCTGGAACTGCCACTCCTGCTAGGCTCTCCCATCCAGCCCCAGGCACAACTTCCGAGATGCCCGTTATCGCCAACAATGTACTTCCCGTTCGTCCCGATACACCATCGGTCGATGATCACAACGAGGATTTGTTGGAACGGGAAGCCCCCACGCCGTCTCCCGAGACCGCTCCGTCTAGATCTACCCCCGAAGTCCCGACTGTTCTGGCTGTCGAGCAAGAACCGGTTGACTGGTTGGACGACTTGGACGGATACTTTAATGAGTTCGTTGGGCCCATCTTGCCAGAACCCATCGAGCCAAATGCTGCTCTCCCACCTACTGCGCTCAGCTTTGCTGCCACAGTAGATGGGGTTTCGAACAACCTAATGAGCAGCTTTCAACAGTCAGTGATCCCCCCCGTCGCCCCCAACGACGAGTCTCCTACCGAGACACGGGACACCGCTCTGTTTTCCGATTCCCAGCTTGTCGCCCTGGGGATCGCGGCCTTTAGTCTTATTTTTGACTACGTGGCATTCACCACTCCTTCTTCCCTCTCCGTCATCCGCGCTCCCGCTTCTCTGTCTTGGTCCGTCACAATCCAGGACTCGGAATCGATGTCCTGTCTTCCTACTTCGTTGCGTGTCGTGACCTAACCGCGATCTGGTAGTAAAACATCTTTATGTCTTTATTGGGTAAATGGATGAGTATCCTGAATGGAGCCGATCCACCTTGCTAGACCATATTGTCAGCCTTTGGTGACTCCCCTCCGTGGTTGACAACCAATGCGTGGGTCTTAGTGGTTGGCGATGTTTATATAGATGATTGATACGTGTTACTCTACCCCATGATTAATGAATACAACCAAGTTACCTGTTACATACAGTTCCACACACATCCTCTGCCCGGAGGCCATTCAACTGCACCACCTGCGCAACAGTGTCAATTCCGCTGCCCTATAAACTGTCACCGCAACAAGGGACAAGGAAGCCAGTCAGTCGCATGTTGCCAAATGCTTCTGCCATACCTGCGTGGAGTATCGACACGTGATCAGTGAGTTTCTAGTGTTAGACAGGGGGTCTATGGACTAGGAGGTCTTAAAATCGATATCTAGAGTATCATTGCGAGAAGCCCTGCCTCGTTGTACGAATTGACATTTGCTCAGTCGTATAGCGTTGTTCAGTTGCTTATGTTCCCCACAATGATATGCTCCCTCGGGGAAAAACGGTCAATGAGCTGTGCTCGGGATCTCAACTGCTGTGGGGCTCTTGTCAAGCGCTCTCTACGGCCTGCGGCTTGTCTGTGTTGGCAACGGCCAAGTGGGGTTATAGTTGAACGTGGTCGTTTCCGGTGGCTGGGTGGTATGAGCCACGCCAGCGTATGTCGGTAACTATCTTGCTTGCTGCCATGAAGAGCTGTCGGAAAAACAGAGCGGTTTGGAGGATCTGGGTTGCCATTTAAGAGGGAGATGGAAGCAATCTTTGGGGTTACATCTCTGGGTCATCTTTTGGGGGTATTTGAAGCAATCTTCAGAGTTACATATCTGGGAGCTCTTTGGGTGAATCTAAAATCTAAGTTTATTGGCGTCAAGTTATTTGAAACTGAAATCACGTGATACGTATGCTTGTGGACGTGAGGATGTTCTGCAAGCCGGGGTGGAAAGCTTGTCTCCCTCCAGATGTGACGTAATGACGGACTAGGAGCCATCCGCATAACTCTATGCCAAGAAGAACTGGAATCATTAAACTTTCTTACTCATGCTTGTTAATACAGTGTCCATATAAGAGGCAATTTTTATACAGTTACAACCGAACACTTAGTGAGCTGCTATCAGGCAGGGCAGCGGCTTATACAACCAACCAGAAGTTAAAGAATACTGCTGTCCCCACGTATAATACTCATACCATGAACTCGTTACGGTTTTGAAAAGATGCTGTGTTACATTAGCGATGGATCAAAGAAGTTCCAGCGATGCAAATGTTGGACACCAACCTGAGGCTACACCAAAGTAAAAAGAACCCAGGAACAAAGGAACAGAAGAGCATGCAAAATTGACAACAATAGACACAGAAATATTAAGACGATTTATTCAACGGATCATAGGTGCATTGTCGTCCCAAAGCTCCAAACTCTAGACCGAGACTGATAATCCAGATCAAAAATCAACAAACAAAGATAACGACTCCACAAAACACCAAGATTCCAAAGCTTTAGAGTCAGCACAAGACAATGGGTAGTCAACTACACTCTGTAGTCGACTCTTGTTCTCGGCCGCAAACGAGCCCGAGTCCACTGCTCACTCTTCTCTTTAGAGACAGTGTACGAGCCGCGGGCTGCCGGGATGCCAACGGGCGATGTATCCGATTCTCCCGGCTTTTCCAGGGTAGTAGTGGCGCTAGCCGCGCTAGCTACTGTCCGTCCTGGAGATAGCACCGAAGCGCCCAACCTAGGCCGCGCTGGTGTGGCGGACGTAGTAGGCACAACCACGCAGCATGCAGGTCCAAGAGAAAGTGCCCGCTGTGTAAAGGGCACAGGAAACTGCGGCTCGGGCCGGTCCGCGCTAATTGACAAAGCCTCAGCGGGAATAACAGCAAAGGTATCGTCAATACCGGCTGGTGGCAGCGAAGATGCGCGATCACGGCGAATAGTAGCCACACACTCTTCGCCAACAGAAGAAACATTAGGTAGGGACGATGCTCGGGTAGAGCGTAGGGGGCTAAAACGAGCCGATCCTGCCGCGACAGAGTCCCAGAGGAACAGTTGGGGCTTTTTGCGAGGGCCTCGCAGCTTTGAAGACCCTTCGTCAGATTCATCTCGCGTACGCTTCCCAAGCTTTCCGGAGGCCATGGGTGGAGTCCCCGGGGTAAGGGAATCTGGCGCGAGTGGGGCACCAGCTCCGGGTGTTTTGCCCTTGGCATCGTAGAAGAGCTCCGATCTGGCACTCTGGGGATCGGCAACAAAGGAGGGTGACAGAGAGGCGGG